>OW240916.1:330044297-330080106 GCA_933207985.1 Pelobates cultripes
GACTCAGCAGAGTGTGTGTGTGTATGGACTCAGCAGAGTGTGTGTGTGTGTGTGTGTGTATGGACTCAGCAGAGTCTGTGTGTGTGTGTATGGACTCAGCAGAGTCTGTGTGTGTGTATGGACTCAGCAGTGTGTGTGTGTGTATGGACTCAGCAATCTGTGTGTGTGTGTGTGTATGGACTCAGTAATCTGTGTGTGTATGGACTCATCAGTCTGTGTGTATGTATGGACTCATCAGTCTATCAATAATAAAAATTCCTGTGAGTTGTTGTGTAGGAAGGGCCCCAGTGCATTGCTTTGCCCAGGGGCCCTTAACTCTGTTAAAATGGTACTGCTTGTGTGTGTCAGTGAGCTTCTATTTAGTGAGCATGTGTGTGTCAGTGAGCTTGTCTTTAGTGAGCTTGTGTGTGTCCCTGAACTTCTTTGTAGTGAGCCTTCTGTTTTATACAAGTGAGTTTGTCTGTAGTAAGCTTGTGTGTGAGTCAGAGAGTTTTGTCTGTCAGTAAGCCTATTTGCGCATGTCAGTGAGCTTGTGTGCTTACTGTAATTAAAATATATATATATATATATATATATATATATATATATATATATATATATATATATATATATATATATATACACACACACACACACATATTATATATATATATATACACACACACACATATATATATATATATATATATACACACAAACACACACAATATCTCTTTGATCCTGAGGAAAGTCCTGATAGGACTGAAACGTTGGTCGTAGATGTTTTAAATCTATTTTCAATAAACTTGGATTTTTTATTCACCGTGAGTGCAGCAATTCGTTGGATTTTTGTATGGACGGCTATTATTTGCTGGCACCCGGGCAACAAGGGTAATTGGAGCGTGAGTGCGGGAGCTATTGGTATTTTTTTTATATATATATATATATATATATAATATATTTTAACTTGTAGGAATGGCATACGTTTTTTTTCCAGGGCTGCTTTGGATTCCCAGGGATTCCCAGTTTGGCTCTGCCAGCGAGTGCACTTTACCGCTGAATAATCTGTGTGAGCTGCCGCACACTTTAGCCCTGTTACACGCGTCTGGGAGCTAAAGTTGACAGGTACTAGTAGTCTAGAGATTGGGGTTTATGCTCAGCTATCTGTATAATACAGATCTGTGTGTATAAAATATCCCGGAATAGTCAGTGCTTCCTGTATAGTGCTGCTCTCTGTCTTGGGATATTATACACAAACAGACCTGTATTATACAGAGAGCAGCACTATACAGGGAGCACTGAGTGTCCCAATTTATCATACACACAACCCTGTATTATACAGATAGCACTGACTGTCCAGGGATATTATACCCAGACAGTAATTGATAGCTGTGCTGCAAAATGTCCTTGGAATTTTTTTTTCAAATGTTGGCAACTATGGCACTGTATCAAGGATAATTTGTTTGTTTTTTTAATAATCCCTGGTGGAAAATAATGAATCCTCCACCAGGTATTATTAAAAAAACAAAACACATGGTGTCGGGGCCGTGGCTTAACATGCGACAGGGGCGGGGTCAAACTGCGACGAGGGCGGGGTTAAATGTGCCCCCCTACTTTTGTCACTGGCCCTCCATGTGCCCCCCCGAAAAATGAATCCTAGAGACGCCATTGCCCGGAGGCGGTAACACCGGCTGAACTTACCTCCATGAGTTCTTACACATGCTCTCTCCTGACATCCCTGCCGACATGTTTCTCCTGGATAGGGCACATAGAGTACCATTGCCTAGACACCTCCCGGTCCTATGCGTGCACTACTACCACATAAAAAAACTACTACTGAAACTCAGCATAACGAGAAAAGATTTGCCAGACCAGTTTAGCAGCATAAAGGTGTTCCCGGATCTGCCTGCAGCGATGTTACGAAGAAGGAAGGCTAACTCCCCAGTGACAAGCGTCTTGAGATTGCATTAGATCATGTATAGGTGTGAAGCTCATCATTACTCGAAACGGAACCTCCACGACCATCATAACACCAGCCGACAGAGAAGGCCTGCTTAAAAAGGGGCGTATACCTCTGCCGACGTAACCACCGCAAAGCAATGCCAAACTTGTCACCAAATGGAAGAAAGTACCCACAACATGAACGCTCACCATCAGACCTGCTAGTTTGAAACACTGATCGGTTTCAGAGGCTGGTAATGTACTTATGGAACATTTGCAAGCCCTATCTAGCGTGTTACCTTTAATCGTACTACCAATTGCTTTATAAATACGGTGTGACAGTTACCCCTATAGAGTGAGGGTATCTGCCATCTGGCATCCTTCTTCCCATGGATGGAGAGCGCTGCAGAGTCCCAACTTGATATCCTGAAGAGCTACTATAGCTGAAGAGAGCTCTTACAAGAGCTAGCAGTGATATAGCAGTTATAGCTGTTCCCTACAACACAAGATGAGGCTGTGAGTTGAGGGTAAGAAGGTCTGGTTTATTGAGCACAAAGGCATTTCTTTTATACACATTTTCAGGCCAGAGGCACACCCCCTGGACCTTATGGAACACAGGAACAAAAAGAACATAGACCAATAGGAACAATAATTATTACTGTAACTCCGGATGGTGAATTCCTCAGGGATCTGTGGTCTTTCTGTGCTGTAGCGACTTCTTATATTCGTGAGAAATCAATCTTCATGTGTTGCATCTGTCCGCGTGCGTTCCAGTGACGTATGTTTCATGCGACTCGGACGTGTTGGATGACATAGATATAGAAGCAAATGTATAGAGCGCATGCGCGCGCACGTACAGCTAAGCCGGACGTCCTGCGCATGCATATTACAGTAGAATCAAGACATCGAGAGTAAACTATATACGGCTGTTGGTATATTAATCAGCGGTCGTATGTACAACAATGCATATTTAAATTAAGACCCATAGAGTGACACATACGTCTGCAAATCAAAAAGGGGCTTATATTTCAACCGAAATTGGTGATATTATCAAATATGTCCTTAGATAGAATTTTATATTAATAATATTGATATAAATATCTGTATATTTGAATGAATGGAATTACATTTCAAATGAAGACAATATTGACATGTACCGTATATACTCGAGTATAAGCAGAGTTTTTCTACACATTTCTTGTGCTGAAAAAGCCCCACTCGAGTCAGTGTCTGTATTATGTCAACTTACATTGCCATAATACACACCAGGAACGCCGGGCTCATTATAAGCCCGGCGGTCCAGTTGGGGGCCGGGAACAAGCTGTTACTTACCTTTCGGCTCAGAGCGGTGCCACGGCGCGGGTCTCGCAAGACTTACACTGTGAGCTGAACGGAGCTGCTACAAAGGTAAGTAACAGCTTGCTCCCGGCCCCCCCGCACAGCCCATGCCACTGGACCGCAAGGGAATGAGAGCCCCCCCTCCCTAGCCAGGTAACAAGCGGGGGGGGGGGCTAAAAAATTTAATCAAACAAACAAATAATAAAAATAATAAGATATTAAAATATTTAAAATATATATTAAAATAATAAAAATGCCCTCCCCCCACCCAGTATACACACACTACACTGCGCACACACACACACTCTGCATCCTATACACACACACTGCATTATATACACACACACTCTGCATTATACACACACCCATGTGTGTATATAATGCAGAGTGTGTGTATATAATGCGCACACACACTGCATTCATACAAACACACACTGCATTATATTTTTCAAGACATACATACATGCATGTGTCATATATTCAATACTACATATACATATAGTCCAACTAGTTTACTCTAGATGTTTCTATTTTATATGGAGAGAAAAGAAAGGAAAAAGACTAACTCAAATTATAATAGACCATTAAGGTCTATTTCTGTGTTTAGACCATTATGCAAAGTTTTTAAATTAAAAATCCAAAAGGCTTCTTGTCTGAATTATTCACATAATTTATCCTCTCCTCTCCACCCTAGGCTGATCTTATCTATGCCAAAAGCTAGGAAATTTTCACATTTAAATTGGGGGCATGCATTGCAATGTTTAGGGACATTGTGATCTAATTTGCCCTTTTTTATGTTATTAAAATGTTCTAAGAGCCTGACATGGAGTTTTCTTGTAGTTCGGCCCACGTATTGTGCTCCACATCCACACTGTAATAAATAAATTACAAATGTGGAGGAGCATTGAATATGTTTTTTAATTTTATAAGTTTTTTTGTGTATATGTCCCAAAGAAGTTCTTGGTTTTCCTTTTTTGGTATTTACACGTGGAGCAGTGGCCACAAGAGAAGAAACCAATTTTTGGGGGGCTAGAGAGCTGACAGGGAGAAGGCTAGGAGCCAATTAGTTTTTTTAAGTTATTTGCTTTTTTGTAGATTACCTTTGGAAATTCAGGTAGCATTTCTGTAAGATATTATCCTTTTTTAGAAAATACCAATGCTTCCTGAGAATTTTTTCAATTCGTTTTGCTTGTGAATTGTACTGTGTTACAAAAGCGAATTGAAATTGATTGGTCTTTTTTTATCCTGTAGAAGAGGAGCTCTATCTATTTCTAAAACAGTTTTTTCGTCTGTTTTTTAATTTAGCCTGATTATACCCCTTTTCTTTCTAACGTGTGTTTATAATATGAGCTTGTTGTATAAATACCTGATTTTCAGTACAGTTCCTTCTAAGGCGAACCAACTAGCTCTTGGGAATGTTGGCAAGCCAGGAAGGATGGTGGGAGCTGGACTGTTCTATAGCAGTAGTACAGTCGGTAGGTTTAAAATAAGTTTTTGTTTTTAATTGATTATGCTCAATATAGATTGTGAGATCTAAAAAACATCAATAGATGTAGCATCAGATTTAGAGGTAAAGTGTAAATTATAATAATTTGCATTGACTTTTTTGAAAAAGTCATCTAAACTTGTAGTATCACCTTCCCAAATTAGCAACACATCATCTATGTAGCGTCGCCATAGGACCAGTCAGCCCCCAGTCTGCTCTCCCAGGGTAATATGGTGGCGTTCCCAATGGCGTTCCTAATGATACATATAGATTGGCAAAACTGGGGGCAAACTTAGTGCCCATGGCGACGCCATATAACTGAAGAAAAAACTGGTGATCAAACCAGAAAAAAAAATTTGGTTAACACAAAAGAAAATAAATTTGTTGGTCTTTTATATGTTTATATTAATTAAAAATATCTCTCAATACTGACGTAGCAGAGAGCTGATTCCACACAGCTTAACTCCACCAAGTACTTTAAGAGGATGCAGGAACAAGTAATAAATCCAATAGAATCTTCAGCACAATCAGCAATACAATCCAATAATATCCCATCACCTTTCCCAATAACTGGACGACACAAAGTATCAGGAGTAGAACTAACTTTTAATGGCAACATTCCAGCTTTTACGAGATTCTCCCATGCAAGGTAGGGATTCACCACAATTAGTATTTTACCTAATAACAGCGACGTTACCTCCCACACATCTCCTCCCCTTAGATTAGCCTTTAATCCAATTATATACAGCACATTTTCCAAATATGTGGAATATGCCCTTAAATCTGGTACCCCCTGGTAGCCCTGATCTGGGTGAGAAACATATCCAAAAATCACCCAGATCAGACCAGGGGTTCGGGAGTAATAGCGAGGTAAAGTTTTGACCGACCACATGGGCAAAGTAGCCGAAAATAGTTCCAAACAAATCCGGCCCTGCGGTCGGTCTCCATTCGTGCCCCAAAATTCCCGAATTGCTATAGCATCCATAATGCATTCGTTAACCGGATGAATCCCCCAGTTCGTGGGATTCATCCTACCGAACTCTGGGCCGTCTATGGGTTTCCATCCGTGCCTTCTGAAGCCCTGGAGGTCTTAGCGATCTCCCTGATAAACCACGATTCAAAAATTTTAGCAAAAATCCTCGCTAATAGACTGAATCCAATCCTCCCACGACTGGTCCACCCAGACCAGGTAGGATTTGTGCTAGGGAGACAGCTGTTTGAGAACACAAGGCGTAATATTGATCTCGTCTGGAGGCATGCTGCTAGGGGCACACAGACCCTGGTACTGTCTCTAGATGCGGAAAAAGCTTTCGATAGGGTTAAATGGCTATACTTATTTGAAGTCTTGGAACACATCGGCATCCCTGCCCGGTTCATTACAGCGCTCCGGGCCATGTACAATGATAAAGCAAGAATCCGTATCTCAGGAGCGAAGGTCATACCATTCCAACTGTGCAACAGGACAAGGCAGGGGTGCCCTCTCTCGCCACTATTGTTCGCCCTATCTCTTGAACCACTGTTGCAGAAGATACAAGAGACCCCGGAAATGAAAGGAGTAAAGGTGGGGGGAAAGCAGTATGTAGTTTCGGGATTTGCCAATGATGTCCTTTTAACACTGAAGGACCCAAAAGAATCTATGGTCGCACTAACGAACGTATTGAAGGACTACAGTGATATAGCCAGATATAAAGTGAATTTAAATAACTCTTGCGCACTCCCCATAGGCATGACCGACTCGGACGCAGCATTTATAGGGAAGATTTACCACATACAAATAGTGAGGGATTACATAAAATACTTAGGCATTAGACTGACAGCGGATCCCACCCAATTATTCCAATAAAACTACACCCCATTAAGCCGAACTTTAATTAATGACCCGGAGAACTGGCTGGACAAACCGATTTCGTGGATCGGACAGGTACACTCGGTTAAAATGAATATTCTGCCAAGAATATTGTTCCTTTTCCAGGCTCTCCCGGTTCGACTGACTAAATCCAACCTAGGGATGCTCCAACAGGCAATAGGCAAATTTATTTGGCAGAACAAAAGACCTAGAGTTTCACGTAATGTGCTTTTTAGGCCTCCCGAATCTTTATTATTATTACATAGCAGCGCAGCTGGCACAAGTAGCACTATGGCACACCCCTCCGGAGGAGAGACGGTGGGTAGACTTAGAGTCCTCCCTCCTAGGTACAGGCTTACCCCAATTCATGCTGTGGATCCCTAAGGAACACAGACCGATAACCCAGGTTGCATATCCCGCAATATCTAACTCCCTTAAGATATGGGATGAGGAAGCTACCAAATATGGCTTGGCGTCGTCCCCCTCACCGATGACCCCATTCCTGAGGAACAGAGAGTTCCTCCCAGGAATGATAGCAAGGGACTTTAGAGGTATTGAGAACGCGGGACTGCAGAGAATGAGACATCTCTTTGAAAACTGCTCATTGAGAACTTTTGATTATTTCCTATACGTACAGTAAAGGGACTACGCCCAAAACCTACAAGTTAAGAAAGCGGCCCTCACACAATTAACATAATTTGAAGGAATGTGCTTTAGGGAACAATTCCCGAGAGGGCTAATCTCATTCCTATATTCCTAATTGAGTACTCAAACGCTAGAATGGGGACGGATTACATACACAGAACAATGGGAGGCTGACCTATGCGAGGAATTGGAGGGCATAGAGTGGCAGTAGATTTGGGAGGCCGCAGCCACGTCCTCGGTGTGTATCTCTTTGCAGGAACAATCGTTTAAGACCTTATTTCGCTGGTACACTACGCCAGTGAAGTTATTCCGAATGAATAAAACCACCACAGATTTGTGTTGGAGAGGCTGCGGATTACAGGGCACCTATATCCACATGTGGTGGGACTGCCCGGAGGCGCAGGTGTATTGGAAATGGATCTCGACGTTAATGGGCGACATTTTTGAAAAATAGGTCAAGTTAGACCCTTGGGTGTTCCTTTTGGCCAGATCGATTGAGGGTTGGACAAGAGCCGAACAAAACCTTTTTCACAAACTAACCTTAGCTGCTAGACGGGCATTGGCACAGGTATGGTTACAAAGGGAAACACCCACGACCCCTGTGGTATTGCAAAAAATTTAAGATTCCTTCCTTATGGACAAGTTAACGGCACAGGTTCGAGGTTCCATGACCAAATTTGAAAAGACCTGGAGCCCTTGGACGGCTAGCACAGTCAGTGGCTAGG
The DNA here is from genome assembly GCA_933207985.1 of Pelobates cultripes. Classification (NCBI taxonomy): domain Eukaryota; kingdom Metazoa; phylum Chordata; class Amphibia; order Anura; family Pelobatidae; genus Pelobates; species Pelobates cultripes. Next base: position 330,052,258 of record OW240916.1, read on the forward strand.
GGATGGGCGGGGCAGGTTCGGTTCGATCCCCAATGTACACTGCAGAACTTCAGAGAGTTATTGAAAGGGCGAGGCACATGGCACCTACCTTCAAACAGGGAGACCTCTCAGACCCCCCTAGGGGAGTCTTGGGAATCGAACGGCCCAGAGTCCGAACCGGACACAGTGTATAGACCTGTCCACCTCTCGCATTTGGAGGTGGGGCTCCCCCGGGTCCTCCCCCCACCCCCCATACTCTTCTTCCTTACTCCTCTTTGCTAATCTCTTTATCCTTTCTATCCATTTACATTCTCTAATTTCTTATACGTCATGTACGGTTGTACAGCGAATAATTCCTCATGGAACATTTGGAGAGAAAATGAGCAATACAAAATATGCTATTACACTACCCTCTGACGCACTTAACAGGGGTATAGACCTCAGAGTGAACAGAGCTCTCTTCTTACTATATTATTAGACAGACTATACATGAATCTATTCTAATTACAAAAATAAAAACCAGGGCAGGTTGTTGAATGTTGTAAATCTCCAAGATTTGCTTTAAGACACACTATACTACATGACCTTGTGGACTAGAAACATAGAATGTGACGGCAGATAAGAACCATTCGGCCCATCTAGTCTGCCAAATTTTCTAAATACTTTTAGTCCCTAGCCTTATCTTATAGTTAGGATAGCCTTATGCCTATCCCACGCATGCTTAAACTCCTTTACTGTGTTAACCTCTACCACTTCAGCTGGAAGGCTATTCCATGCATCCACTACCCTCTCAGTAAAGTAATACTTCCTGATATTATTTTTAAACCTTTGTCTCTCTAATTTAAGACTATGTCCTCTTGTTGTGGTAGTTTTTCTTCTTTTAAATATAGTCTCCTTTACTGTGTTGATTCCCTTTATGTATTTAAATGTTTCTATCATATCCCCCCGTCTCGTCTTTCCTCCAAGCTATACATGTTAAGATCCTTTAACCTTTCCTGGTATGTTTTATCCGGCAATCCATAAACCACTGCCTTACCCATTCAACAATATTGGAATCCAAACTTAAAGATTGCAGTTTATTCATTAGCCTTCTATGTGCAACAGTGTCAAAAGCCTTAATGAAATCTAGGTAAGCAATGTCTTCTGCACCACCCTGATCTATAATTTTAGTTACCCAATAAAAAAAATCAATAGGATTAGTTTGGCATGTTCTCCCTGAAGTAAACACATGTTGTCTCTGATCTTGAAATCTGTGTTTTTAGATGTTCAACAATCCTATCCTTTAACATGGTTTCCATCACTTTCCCCACTACTGAAGTAAGGCTTACTGGCCTATAGTTGCCCGACTCCTCCCTATTACCTTTCTTGTAAATGGGCACAACATTCGCTAACTTCCAATCTTCTGGGACTACTCCTGTTAACAATGGTTGGTTAAATAAATCTGTTAATGGTTTTGCTAGTACACCACTAAGTTCTTTTAATAGCTTTGGGTGTATTCCATCAGGTCCCATTGACTTATTTGTCTTTACTTTTGACAGTTGAAATAGAACCTCTTCCTCTGTAAACTCACGTGTAATAAATAACTCATTTATCCTTTTTCTCAACTGGGGTCCCTTTCCTTCATTTTCATCTGTAAATACAGAACAAAAATATTCTTTGAGGCAGTCAGCTAGACCTTTATCCTCTTCTACATACCTTCCTCCTTTTGTTTTTAATCTAACTAATCCTTGTTTTACTTTTCTTTTCTCATTTATGTATCTAAAAAAATGTTTTATCCCCCTTTTTTACTGACTGCTATTTTCTCTTCTGTGTGTGATTTGGAAGCTCTTATAACTTGCTTAGCCTCTTTCTGCCTAATCTTATAGATAATTTTGTCTTCCTCACTCTGGGTTTTTTTATAATTCCTAAATGCTAACCTTTTGTTTTTAACTATTTTGGCCACATCTGTGGAGTACCACAGTGGTTTCTTGAATTTTTTGCTTTTACTGACAAGCCTAATGCAATTTTCTGTTGCCTTCAATAGTGCAACTTTTAAATAATGCCATTTCTCTTGGACTTTATTTAAATTTAGATTGCTCACAGTCTGATAATGACTCTTCTACCCATATTCTAATTTTAGAAAAGTCTTTTTTTCTAAAGTCTAAAACTTTTGTATTTGTGTGGTGTGACTCAGCACTGTTCTTATATTAAACCACACTGACTGATGATCACTGGATCCTAAACGTTCACCTACAGTAATATCTGATACCAAATCTCCATTTGTTAACACTAAATCTAGTATGGCCTCTTTACGAGTTGGCTCCTCAACAACTTGTTTTAGAGACAATCCCAGTAGGGAGTTTAGAATATGTGTGCTCCTGGCACAAGTAGCTAATTTTGTTTTCCAATTTACATCAGGAAGATTAAAGTCACCCATGATGATAACGTCCCCCTTCATTGTCATTTTAGCTATTTCCTCAACTAGTAGATCATCTAACTCTTCAATTTGTCCTGGGGACCTATAAATCACACCTACACGAGTTACTGTGTGATTACCAAATTCTAACGTAGCCCAAACGGACTCTATGTTTGCCTCACTAACTTTTATTAGGCTAGATTTTATGCTATCCTTCACATACAAGGCCACCCCTCCCCCTTTCTTGCCTTTCCTATATAAAGAGTACCCTGGTATTGCTATGTCCCAGTCATTTCTCATTATACCATGTCTCAGTAACAGCGACTAAATCTATACTATCAGTTGCCATTATTGCCACAAGTTCATGGATCTTATTCCCTAAACTGCGAGCATTTGTAGACATGACTAAGCTTATCATTTTTTAACACACTTGCTACAGGCACCTTCTGTCCTTGTTTTGGGGGACAATTGGATTGATGTTTGTGACGAGACCAATCTCGCCACTGTGCATTGGAGGAGCCTGGTTGCCTGCCTGCTGCCTTTTGACTATGGACCGGCATTTAAATACCCTATTTTCCTATGCAGAAAGGTCTATTCATGTTTTCTGCCCTGGCGTTCGGTAGATTCTCGGATTTATTGAATGAACTCATATAACCCAGATAGCGATGCCATGGAGCCTATTAATAAAAGACTTTGGCTCCATGGCAATTGAACTGTATGTGTTTGTGGTCTGAGCGCCATTTAGTATTGTGCGCTCAGACCTAAGCTATCTGGGCATATGTTGCATGTCTGTATTTTATGTCATAAATGTAACCTTGCGTATTTTATTGTATTTTACTGTCTTTTTGTTGCCATGTGTTCAATGGAGTTTTGCCTCTGTCTTTGGAGATAATTTGATTACTTCCCAATTATCTCCAGGATAGAAGACTCTGTGGAACTGGTTTTGGGCAGAAAAGCCATGCTTCCTGTGGTCACAAAGGACTACGATCTATCTTTTGAACCACTGGACCAATTTGTATGATTTTGACGTATGTTTGTATTTGGAGTATGCTGATTCTGAAAATGTAAATGTGAATGTGATGCATACTTTTCAAGTTATGAATAATGTGGAAAAATTTTATTTCTCTGCTTGTGCTAAATTACATTACCCATTGTGTAAGTTAATTGTATCACAGGCAGAGGGGAGGATTTTGTGTGGGAGTGTCTGAGTGTATTGTATGTGTTTATTGGTTGTGTTCCAAAACCCTGTGGGTGGTACTAATGTGTAAGAATGTGTACATAAGAACAATAAACCCGCAGCTCTGCCTGTTCACTGCTTGACCCTCAACACAGAGCTTTGTCTCGTTCTTGGGGGGATTTACTGTATGCTGTTATAGACTGATTGCCAAGAGTGTAAACTGCTTGGGTGCTTTTCCTGTTCAGCTGCTAGCAGCTATTCGTGAGGTTCCAGTTCGGGAATTTGGAGTGCTACTTGGTATCCTGTTCGGGAGTTTGGTGTTCTGCAGTAGCTGTGCCTGCATCTCTGGAAAGGGGGACGATCGCCTAAACGGTTTTTACCCCTTGTGAGCAAAACGGTCCGTTACAATGTTTTATAACCCTTTTGCCCCCTCCCCTGCCCCCTCCTTGTTTAAATACATCCTAGCAAAACCTCTGAACTGCTCACTGAGAACATTTGTTCCCTTTTGAGAAAGATGCAAACCATCTTTTTTGTACAGCTTATCTCCATTCCAAACAGAGCTTCCATGAGAAATAAAGCCAAATCCTTGCACCCGACACCATTCACCAAGCCACAAGTTAAAGTCCCTATTACGCATCCGCCTGTCGTTCTGAGTGTTATGCACAGGCAGAACTTCAGAGAATGACAGTGTGGAAGCAACCTGCCGTATATTATTGGCAAAAACACTAAAAACTTCCTTAACCTCTGAAACCTCATTACAAGCCAAGTAATTTGTCCCTAGATGGACAAGTACATCCAATTCCCCTTCCTGCTTTACAGATACGTCTCCTGTCTCTGTGAGCAGTAGCTCCGGGAAGACACCTCACAAGACCACCATTGTCCATCTCCACACCTCTTATAATGGAATCCCCCAACAGCAACTGCTTTCTATTAGGCCTCACCATAGTCTCCAAGCCGGTCTCCACAACACCACTAGCCTCAGTGCCTCTCTCCACAACACCACTAGCCTCAGTGCCTCTCTCCACAACACCACTAGCCTCAGTGCCTCTCTCCACAACACCACTAGCCTCAGTGCCTCTCTCCACAACACCACTAGCCTCAATGCCTCTCTCCACAACACCATTACACTCTGTTGCTCTTCATAATTCATTTTCTGCATTTTCAGACTGTGCAATATGCCTTTTATCCACAACTCCAAGTCTACCAGATCCTACAGTAATCCATCTGCCATTCCTAGTATGTCTCTGCGGCAGTTGCTTTGCAGCAGTTCCAGTCTGAGTTTGTTCACCAGATAATTTACAAATCTCAGACTTCAAAAATACAATCTCCTGCCGCAAGATAGAGAACTGTCTACAGATTAGACCACAACCAAACCTCCAAAAAGTGGAACGTGAAACAAATGCATAGCAACTATTACACTGAACTAAGTCTGCCATTCCAATGAGGAGAATAATTTAAATCAAACACGTCTTAACTTTTTATTTATCCTCCTGAATATCTCAGATTACCTCCAGGTTATCTCCAGAATATCTCCAACTACACACTTAGAAACAGCAGTTAGTAGCAACCAAGCTATATTAGCCAAGCTAATGGCAACAGCCCTTATATAACTCCTAAAATCACCACCCACTAGGAATGTTTAACACCTGGGTAGGCCTCTGCTTATTTGCAAACAATAGCAAATTTAAACAGCAATCAATAGCAAGTAATCTAATCAAATGCCTTATAATTACCAACAGGAATTCAAACCTTGTGCAATCAGTAACCTTTTCCTACAGATGAATCTTACCTTGTGCAATCAGTAACCTTTTCCTACAGATGAATCTTACCTGTAACAGTAGAAAAGAAAGCTCTTAGCACAACTCTTAGACAGTTGAAGCTTCTGTAAAACTCTCCAGAATATCTCCAACTACACACTTAGAAACAGCACTTCGAAGTAGTAACCAACGATATACTTTATACGGAAATGCCCTTTATACCCACAAGTACAGTACTATTGTTAACATTTATACGTATTCATGCGTCTTTGTATAGCATACTCTTGTTATGGTAACGTTGTATGGTTTTACTCTGTCTTGAGATAAAGAAAGAATAAAAAAAGAGTTGAGTTTTAGTCCCAGAGTGTCCTGAATCTCTCTCCTGGATCTTTGTGAATGTCCGAATCTGAATCCGAATGTGAATGTCCCTCTTCCCTTTGTTCTTACTTTTTAAAGGGTCAGACTCTCTGTACGTCATTAGTTGATAAGGCCAATAGGACATTGAAGGTATGGTCAACTCACAGACCACAATTTAGATTTTGGTCAGTAGATGGTGCTCTTTCCTCATCAAAATTTTGTCCTCAAAAGAGTTAACTTATTTTGATGACGATTCTGACGTAATTTGGCTTATCTAAAATTACTGCAATAACTTACATTTGCTGTCAGTTCAAAGGATTTCTTTGGTTTGTCCTAGTCTTGTCTTAGACATTGTGACGGCAATATCGGTCGTATTTCTATTTTCTGACACGTCTAACCTTAATTTCACCCTATTTTATGCAATGGGATCTTGTAAAATTTTAGAAAGTAAAACATTTTTAATAGGTCTTCTCTGTCACTAGTGTCTGTGTTTAAAATTATTTCTATTCTATTAACATTTAAACAGAGCATTCCATCCCCCTGCTTGTGTGAGACTTCATTTCTTATCACCTGGCTTGTTTACATAACGCATTCCTTAGCTCAGGCTAATGGCTGAAATCCAAAATGGAGTCCGCTCTGCTCTGAGTGACTCTGGCAATATACACTTTTAATTTCTATCTTAGCACAAAATGTCTACCGATATAAATATCCTGACATTGTTCAGGTGACTATAGTGTCCTTTAATGCCATCTCTGTACATGGGCATAAGCTGACGGACTTCGAAAGCATGTATGTGGATACCAAACCCTTGAAAAAATGTATTTCATCCATATATACTGCAATACCTAACAAATTCAACATAAGATTACAGCTTTATCAAACATGGGAAAAAGAATTAAACAGATCCTTCACAAAAACAGAATGGGCATCGCATTAGCCCAACTATATCTAGCCAATGCTGGCGGTGTGGGTCGGGAATTGGGAGCATGTCACACATTTGGTGGGAATGCACACGTCTGTCCAAATTTATGAAGAACATAACATAACAAACTCATTCCTAACAGTACTGGAATATTTCTACCCCACCTACTGGAACACTACATTCTATTTAACTTCACAACCTCGATCTCAAAACCAGATCGTTATCTCATTTTCCACATAATTATAGCAGCAATTTTCTTCATAGCACAACACTGGTCTTCCCAAACAGTCCCCACAATACAAATGTGCTTACACCAAATTAACCAAACACACGTATATGAAATAATCATAAGATGACAAAATGTGGCACCAAAAAGGAAGTTACCTGGGCCAAGTTCATATAAAAAGTCAAAACTGAACTACTTCATTAAAAGCGAATCGAAGTCCGACAGCCATACCCATCCACACCAAACTGCATTGTATGTACCTGGTATGTAGCCTTGTCAAATAATACATTACTAACATCAATTATTGCATGTGCACAGATTCGGCATATGCCTAGAATTTTAACTTTGTGTTCGTCACACAGTTTAAACCCCCATGTTCCTCTACCCCCTCTTCCCCCCCTTTTTTTCACCCCTGTTTAAATAGGCTGAGTACCAAAAAAAAAAAAAAAATTAGACACATTGGACTTGGTACATGTATTGGTTTATATAGCTTACTGAAACAACAATGGTCAAAGGAACCTATGCAAGTGTTACGCGTGATGCTTATAAGATACCTGTAACAGTAATATGATACCTGTACATGTAATATGAATATGTAATATCTTTTCACTGTCAAATGTACCATACTGAGACTAAATAAAAATTACAAATTTTTTCATAAAAATTATCAATTTATTACATTTTATTATATAAAAAACTGATATATTGGCACTGTTCCCCTTAATGGATTTAACATATTAATCACAAACTAATTATAAAAATATAATTTATTGTGACCACCATCATCATCATTATCATCATAATAATATCTAACATGCGTGACCATAATCCATGCATATTTAGGTATAAAAGTTAAAAATCTAGTTTGTAGGGGCATCGCAATTGGATAAAGCACGTTGGCCAAAAACAAATCAATCAATAGTCAGTGTGACTGATATAATAGTGCTTCCCCAACACTCAAGACAAGAATACAAATATATCCGTGTACACACAAATCCCAGTGAGCAATATAAAATAAATAATACCACCATAGACAGATTTAACCCCTTAAGGACTGAGCCAAATGTACACGTTGTGAACGAAACAAAATGTAAACAAAACCTGGCATTTGTGCTACATGCCTGTCCAACCGTAATTCCCCTCTTTTATATTAAATGCACCCACCCTTATTATATATCATTTTATTCAGAGGAAACAGGGCTTTCATTTAACCCCTTAAGACCAGAGGGCGTACTATTATGCCCTATTTTAGGCGGCTCTAAACGCCTCCGGGCGTAATAGTACGCCCTCCGGTCTTTCCTTACTTACCTGGTCGCTGGCGGTCCCACGTCGGTGATCGCGGTGGGGGGACTCCCAGGGAGCCCCCCCTCCCCCGTGGCAGATCCTCCTCCTCCGGTCCCCCCCGGCCATGTGAGAGTGAGGTCCTCACAATCACATGGCCGGGATAGCTGCCTCCTGCATTGCCAGCAGGGGGGCTGCCTGTAATTACAGGTGGTCCACCTGCTGGCTGGAAATAAAAATAAAATAAATTAATAAGTGTAAAAAAAAAAAATTATGCTTAGATATATATATATATATATATATATATATATATATATATATATATATATATATATATATATATATACATACTTAGATCTAAGTATATATATACTTAGATCTAAGTATATATATACACATATACATACACACACATACACTGTCTAGGTGTATTTTACTATTAATATATATATAATTATATATATTAATATCAAATTACACGTAGACTGATACTGATTAAATATATATATAATTATTGTTATATATTTATATATAATATAACAACCGGGTAAGTAATGAAAGACCGGAGGGCGTACTATTACGCCCGGCGGCGTTTAGAGCCGCCTAAAATAGAGCGTAATAGTACGCCCTCCGGTCTTAAGGAGTTAAGATTGGATGGTACCTAAAATATGAAAATAAAACACAACATAGTGTAAACTGTATACACAAATAAATGTAGAATATATATAGGACTACCACTCACATGGTCCAGAGCTGTACCAGGCTCTGCATACCAGGTCCAAGGGTGCCAATTCAGGCTCACAAATCCATAACCGAAGATGGGACTTCAGATATGTAGTTAAAATAAATTTTATTGAAATACTACATATAAAACTCAAGGTACTTAAATACATATTTAAATTGAGTTGGAGTGGAAGTGAGTGGGGCAGGAACAGTACCTGACTGTGAATTGCCCTTTCCTATGTGTGGATGTACTCTCCTGGAATGTATGTTTTCCCTTTTTTTCATTTTTCCTCCTCTCTGTAATTTTCATTAAATCATGCAAATTGCTTTTTAATCACACGGGGGTGCCCTGATACTCCATATAGAACGTGTGGTTAGAACGTTCACACCTCACAAACGAGGTGTGACAACCGCAGACCGCAAGGGAAACAAGCGGCACGTGCTTTCCCTCTGTGGCCGCCGGTTCGTATTACCAAAAGCCCACCAGGGGGAGCATTCGCATCCCGAAACCGGCTTGCAAGCACTGTCTTCGATCCCTGTGTTGGGGATCATCCTACCTGTTCCCAACGGAGCTCTAATCACTCCTTACACCCTTACCTGGGAGCTACGAAGCTAGGCTTGTGGCTGCCCAGGAAAACGCAATCTCGGGTGGATACCAGCGTAAGGATATCAACCTGAGAGGGGGACGCGCGCCAACAGGGAATCCCTGGGGCTGTGAGTCTTTCTGCGCCGACCAATGGGTCGTGCCATTCTCCTGGTTGGTCGGCCCGAGGGAGCACTGATTAGTTGCTGCAAGGAGCCAGCAACCAATCAGAGCAGGAGCACCCATTCAGATGGGGTTTTGCGTCCTTCCTCCTGATTGGGCGGCGAACACCCTCTCCTCCAGAGCGTTAATTGGCGCAAATTGTTTTCACACCTCTCAGCGGATTGGTGCACATGGGTTTTGCGACCCTTTCCTCTGATTGGGTGGCGAAACCTCTCTCCTCAACGAGCGGCAATTGGTGCACATGGGTTTCGAGCCCTCTCTTCTGATTAGGCAGCGAAACCCCTCTGTATGTAATGTGTTGTCCCTGTGTCCTAGTGGTATCTCCCAGAGTGGGAGATGGTTATCTTCAACCCAAACCCCTCCAACCTGGGGTTGTGTTGGAGACCCCCTGCTGGGGGGTGTACATAAAAAAAAAGTGTGCCCTATTAAAGATTGTCAATCGTTGTACCCCTGGAACCGTGTGTCGTCCAGTTACTGGAGGAAAATGGGTCTCTTAATACTTTAATAGCAGGTGTAACCAGCCAGGTGACGCAGGTCCCGCTACGCTGAGCATATAAAATCAATTGATAAAAAGCAAACAAACAAAGCTTCCACTCACCACCAATGCAGTAACCAAGAGTATGCCAAACAGTATATACTTTTTTAAGACTGTTTGTCATACTCTTGGTCACTGCATTAGTGGTGAGTGGAACTTTAGTTTGTTTGCTTTTTATCAATTGATTTTAAATGCTCAGTTCCACTCCCACTCTATATTAAGTACCTTGAGTTTTATATGTAGTATTTCAATATTTAGGTATAATATAAGTGTACATATGGCATCAGTTTTGACACAATTACAAATAGCTCAGTAGCAACAATTATATCCACATTGATGCAATTTTTAGCTAGACATTCTTGAAATTAGCTAGTTAAAACGTTTAAATCACACTGAGTTAACTCACTCACTGCTGGCTTTAATTCTCACAGGAAAAACACCTTTAACCCCTTAAGGACCAAGCTTCTGGAATAAAATGGAATCATGACATGTCAGACATGTCATGTGCCCTTAAGGGGTTAATATTGCAATTAACAAATACAATATTTCTCATACCTGATCAGTTTAACCATTCCTTCTCATCCTTAACCAAAGAATAATTCTAGCAGATTTTACATGGCAGATTTCCTGATTAAAGATTAACTATCCCTAAATTCAGATAAGTCAATATCTCTGGATAATAGCTTGATCATCAACGGCTTCTTCGCATTCTCTGTAATTTTGGTCTACGGGATACTGCTCTCTCCTGGTGCTCCTCCTACCTCTCCAAGCGCTCTTTCAGTGTCTCTTTCTCTGACTCTGCCTCTTCTCTCCCTCCCCCCTCCCCCCACCACACTCTGTCAGCATCCCGCAAGGTTCTGTCCTTGGTCCCCTACTGTTCTCTTTCTATACTGCCTCCCTTAGTAAACTCATCAGCTCCTTTGGCTTCCGTTATCATTTCAATGCAGATGACCCGCAAATTTACCTGTCCTTTCTTGATCTTTCTCAGCCCATGTTGACTCGTGTCTCAGACTGCCTGTCTGCGATTTCCAACTGGATGGCTGCTCACTTCCTTAAACTCAACCTGTCCAAAACAGAACTTCTGGTCTTTCCTCCCTCAAGTGTTGCTACTCCCGTGTCTGTCTCCCTCCAACTCAACGGCGCTACCATCACCTCTACTTTGCAGGCTCGCTGCCTGGGTGTTCTTTTTGACTCCATCCTCTCCTTCACCCCTCATGTCCAATCATTCACCAAATCCTGTCTCTTCCATCTCAAAAACATAGCGCACACCTGACCCTATTTAACACCGGATGCGGCTAAGGTGCTGGTCCATGCCGTTGTTCTCTCTTGCCTTGACTACTGCACTCCACTTCTCAGTGGTCTTAATTGTTCCCAAATTGCGCCACTGCAATCTATAATGAATACGGCGGTGAGGCTAATTTTCCTGTCCGCTCGCACCACCCATGCCTCCCCGCTCTGTCAGTCCCTGCATTGGCTTCCAGTTAGATATGGGGCTCAATTTAAAATTCTTGCTTACATAATGTCCCTACTTAATGCTGCTCCAACCTACCTGCCCTCCCTAATACACAAGTATGTCCCGTCAAGGCCCCTACGCTCTGCCAAAGACCTATGTCTATCCTCTGTCCGTACTCCCACCTCTGATGTATGCCTCCAAGATTTCTCCAGGGCTGCACCTCTTCTGTGGAACTTTCTTCCCCTCTCCGTAAAACTTTCACCCAGTCTCCACTCATTCAAAAAATCATTGAAAACGCACTTCTTCAAGAAAGCATATCAATTAAACTGTTAGCAGGTTTTTATTCCCCACTCTCCATGACTCCTCTCCTGCAATTGTCAAAAATAACCTACTAAGCCCTCAATTAATACTTTTCTTACAACCTACTTTATACCCTTAGTTTTACCCTTTGTGTCACTATACCCCACTCCCTCTAGAATGTAAGCTCATTGAGCAGGGCCCTCCACCCCTCTGTTCCTGTACGTCCAGTTGTCTGGTTACAATTACACATCTGTTAGTCCACCCTTTGTACAGCGCTACGGATTCTGATGGCGCTATATAAATTATAAAATAATAATATGCAAAACTTGACAAATTACCAGTAAATATATTGTTCATTTATTCCACCTACAGTAATGGAATGTATAACCATATATTTACTTAGCTAATTATGATTTCATAAAATATGAAATCTGACCGGCTTTTATCCAGGTATGTTTCTTTTTATTTTAGTAAAAATTTATTAAATTAAATAAAACATTTACCAGCTTTCTTGGTAGAAATTCTGTAGGCTTGGAGATATATTCCATGAATTGTGTATGCAAGTATGAGTAGAGAATTTTGGAAATAGGAAGTTATCAAGAGTTCTGAGTATTCCAGATTCAGTTTGAAAAAGAATGTTAGTTTTTCAAAGTTCCAGAGTTAGTTGGAAGAGAGAGTTAGATAGATGTGTTCAGCTTTTGGTTAATGATCGAAGACCAAAGACCTTATTGCTCCAGATCTCAGACTTAAGGTCGTCTTCGGCTCTCCTCAATTTTTAAAGGAAAAGCTTCCCTAAACTTTCTTTACGTCACTAATTTAAAGTGACCAATAGAATCAGGTAGGTGTATCTTCTCTACAGGTTGTCTTCTATACTTTGGTCAATAGATGGCATTGTAACACCATAAGAAATTCTTATCAGGAAGTCCAACTGCCACTTTCTATAGGGGGTTAATTGAATTTTGTGATGCATTTGATGTCACATTGTCATATCTCTATGGTCCCATCCATCAGAGATCTGTCAATCTTTAAAGGATTTTCTTAGACTTTTTTTTTTATTTTTTTGGGGCCATAAAGTAGATTTTGACTCATCTTGAACCCTTTTTTAGCTTCTCTTACAATGGATCATTGTAGCAATCTATTAAATTTTAAAAATGAACATTAATTACTTTGGTATTATCGATTTCTTGTAATCCTGTGGTTTAACTGTCTCATTGTGTGAAACTATGTGTAGTAGTTAGTAATGTGACAGCATGCGCTATATACATGTTCTTTTGCTAATATTCATTTAATAATAATGAAATTTCTTCATTGGGTCTCTATCCATGAATATTCACTATTACATAGGTACTATTTATATATGATTAAACATAATTATAGTTAGTCTATATGGATGTGTTATATATATATGTGTGTGTGATTGGGCTGTTTCAACCCCCCTTCTTGTAAGAAGAGCCTTATCTCTGGTCAATGTTTATGCTAGCCACATTCCTTTGCTCAGGGTTTGAATAAATAGAGTTGCAGAGAAATAAAATGTGTCTGTCTTTGCATTTTTGTTACAAAATGGAGTCACATCTGCCAAGTGGTGGTTTACAGTATACATTTTCTATTTCTAACTGAACATTAAATGTCTGCCAGTGAAATATACTGACAAGAAGGGGATTATTATTATGAGGAGGAAAAATAAGAAACTAAATTTTAGAGAGATTGCGTTTCAGAAAATTGGAAGATGTCCAATTAGTGACAGAAAAAAGGCAACCTGTGAAGTGGCTTAGGACAGTGGGGGAGGGATTAGGGGAAGAGCATTATATTTGGGTGTCATCAATGTGCAGGTTTATGCGAAATACAAATGGGTTCATAGGTTTTCCAAGAGAGGCAATGTAGCGGAGCTCAAGTCCTGACAAGGACTTTCTCCACCGAACCTTTCACGACCTGAAACAAGGCGCTGAAAAGTGAATAGCTCTATCCCTACCAGTAACTGGACGACACACAGTTCTGGGAGTAGAACTGGCGTTTTGTGTCTGGGAGATAATTAAGTCAAAGACCAGTAATGTAATTATCCCCTGAACAAAGAGAGCCGAACATGAAGCATAGTAAAACACCCTTAAATACAGTTAAACCCCACAGGAACCCCACATGTCCTATATCCCAGATAGCTCTTGTACGGACGCCCAAGTTGTCAAAATAGTGCACGGATCCATACGGCATTGTACTGGGGGTTGACCTGCCGCATGTGGTGTATTACCAAACTATATAAATGATGTTGTGTATACACACATAAACTCTGGTCCGTCTACTTTAACAAATATTTATTCAGAGACAAAACAACAACATATAAATAATGACACACAATCTAACTAAAACAACAACAACCACAATCTTACTAACTGACAATAAATAAACCTTATGAAGTCATCAGATCCCACTCACAGTTCACCATGATAAAAATTAGCTCATGTCTGCTCAGTAACATAGCCAAGAAAAGAACTGGGAGGAAAGGAGATAGGAGGGAGTGGGGGGAATGGTTATCTCTTTCCTGACTTGTAAAGGTATTGAATTACCTAATTACCATATCAAAGGGTAAACGCTTATCCCCCTGTAAGAAAGGCATACCTGAGCTTGGTCACATGACCCCTGGTCACTATATTAGTTTGATTTCAGAATGTCACCACACCGCACACGTGGACTAGGCCCAAAAGAATTCCAGAATAACATGTGGTCTGGATCGGTCAAGCATCTGGTTTTCCTGTGGTTGAAGTAAGGGGTGCTACCCAAGGCTCTTAGGTAGCAAATATTGTCTTGCTAATTGGAGATAAGATACTATACTGTAGTATCTTCCCTGCAATTAGCGCTTTCCTGGGTTGTCTACAGTTGAGGCAAAATGATGGAACAGATCCTCCGGGAACTGCGTGGTAGAGTGGCCAAATATTGTTCCACGGAGTCAACAAACAAAAGTTCAGTAGACACACAGCGAGAGTGCTTCGATATCTTTCGCGAGTGGGAAGATATAGTGCCAGGGAAACACATAGTGTTCGGTAAACGAAGGGGAAGAATCCTGTGGCAAACCTAGCCACCTAAGACTGTATTTACATTATGTGTTATTGTGCATTCCGACTGCCTGAACTGTCCATGTAACGGACCGTTTCAGCACACGAGGGGTTAAAACAGTTTAGGCGATCGTCCCCTTCCAGAGATGCAGGCACAGCTACTGCAGAACACCAATCCGCCGAACAGGAAACCATACGAATGCTGTAAACAGCCGAATAGTAAAAAACATTCGAATAGGTTTACACTCCTAGCAGTTGAACTGGAACAGCATACAATAAATCCCCCCAAGAACAAGACAAAGCTCCGTGTTGAGGGTCAAGAAGTGAACAGGCAGAGCTGTGGGTTTATTGTGCTTATGTACACATTCTTACACATTAGTACCACCCACAGGGTTTTGGAACACAACCAATAAACACATACAATACACTCAGACACTCCCACACAAATTCCTTCCCTCTGCTTGTGATTCAATTACCTTACACAATGGGTAATGTAATTTAGCACAAGCAGAGAAATACAATTTTTCCACATTATTCATAACTTGAAAAGTATGCATCACATTCACATAAAACTTACATTTTCAGAATCAGCATACTCCAAATACAAACATACGTCAAAATCATACAAATTGGTCCAGTGGTTCAAAAGATAGATCGTAGTCCTTTGTGACCACAGGAAGCATGGCTTTTCTGCCCAAAACCAGTTCCACAGAGTCTTCTATCCTGGAGATAATTAGAAGTAATCCAATTATCTCCAAAGACAGAGGCAAAACTCCATTGAACACATGGCAGCAAAAAGACAGTAAAATACACAAGGTTACATTTATGACATAAAATACAGACATGCAACATATGCCCAGATAGCTTAGGTCTGAGCGCACATTAATACTGAATGGCGCTCAGAGCACAAACACATACAGTTCAATTGCCATGGAGCCAAAGTCTTTCCCATAGTCTTTCATTATACGAATGGGCTCCATGGCATAGCTATCTGGGGTATCACTGCTCAAACAGGGCAAGCACCAAATGACCCGGCTTTCTTGTCTTTGCAGGGGAAAATCAAGCCTATTAACATGGGGCCATAATCCAAAGGCAACAGACGAGCAACCAGGCTTCTCCAATGCAATGTGGCAAGATTGCTCTCGTCACAGTCCATGTTCCCTATTCTGTGTTTGAGGTGAACGAGAGCGTTCGTATGCTGGCGGCACGAAAGCAACCAGCATTCATACAGTAGTTTCACGAACAGTGAATTTCAACACTGTTCGTGAAACGAACAAACTGCCGAATGGGAGACCACACACAGGAGGTCAAGTAGCTCCCATTATGGATTGCAACAATGTATCTTTCAGCAGTTAATAGATGTTCAGGGTGGCCGCCGTTCGGATACGCGGTGGCGGCCATCTTGGATCCTTTGTTAGTCCAGCGGTGTTTGGTCGCCAAGTGCCTGGAACTAAAATCTGCTACTCAACTGCACGAATACCACTGGACATCCAGGCCATTCGGGAGCACCGGCCTTTCGGTATTTTATCTCTACATGTGTATTCATGATTTTTGTGAAGAATTTGTATTCAAGTGTATTTCGTGTGGCGTTCGGCTGATTGTGCTGGGATCTGAGCGGTACCTTCACGAAGTATGCGCTCAGACCCCAGCTATCTGCCAAACGGTCATTCGGTACAATAGCACGAATAATATTGGAATTATGGATTTTTATGTAAAAAGCCAGTTCTGCTGTACAGAGGGATAATCCACTTAGCAGGATATTCTAGTGTATCCCTCTCATACAGCAGTGCATGGTGGAAGAAATGTTCTGTATGTTAAGTTCCTCATGTAGTCCCCTACTCTACAACCCCTGTAAAGTCAGTAAGGATTCCCCTTGCATGGGGAACCACATAAATACTGGAGCTTGTGAATAAAACCTCAGTTGACTCCCAGCCTATGTGTCGTCTAGTTCTTGGGAAGGAAGGAGAGGGCGGTGAGGGGGGGGTGCGTGGTGCCCTCAGATATGTCAGGAAGGATCTGTATAACGCTACCGGGATTATTGTATGCTGTACTTATTCTACTTGGATTATTATATGCTGTTCCTGTCTACCAGCGGAGATACTGTGGATTATACTACCTCTCCGCTACAAATCCTCATTCAGAAAACGAACAGGGGGATACGGGCAACTGAACATGCATAAGATCAGTTCTGCTATAGGCAGCATAAAAAGAAAAGAAAAGGTTCCCAATTACAGAGCCTTGGGATACTCCACCCAAGGCAGGACAAGGGGAGGAGGTGTCATTAGAAAAGAAGACCCTCAATATAAGCTTTGTGAGAGCTAGGAGGCGAACCATTACTGAACAGGGTCACAGAGACCGAAGTATTGAATAGTTTGGAGAAGGAAATGCTCAACAGTGTCCAAAGCAGCAGAGAGGTGTAGAAGAATTCATATAGAGTAGTGGCCTTTGGATTTAGCCACGATTAGATAGTTATTGGAAGGGATGCAAGAAAAAGTAGCGGTTATGACTAATTGCTGTGATTTTGGCACGCTATTCCAGAAAACTACTGTAAAAAAGGGGGTAAGTTTAGCCAGAGTTTTAAGTTTGTATGTGTTGCTATGCAGCAAGGTAAGTCCTTTGATAACTCCCTAAAAATGCTAATAAATCCTTCTGCACCTTGTGGTTTGACATCAATAATTAACCCTTTCCTTGCTGTGTAATAAAGTGATGCTGTATCTTGTGTTGCTGATAAAGCTGAAGTACAAGGATCTGCTTGATCTTCTAAGCTGGTGGTTGCCTGCTTAGTCAGACTACTAAAGGGGAGGGCGGTGAGGGGGGGTGCGTGGTGCCCTCAGATATGTCAGGAGGGATACTGGGAAACATAACTTGCTGCACACCCCTTTGTTAGTGTAACGATAACTTACCTGTCTCCTCCGGACCCACGTTGCGCGGCGGTCTCCCTGGCTGCTTCTGGGAGGTGGAGCAGCCTGTCTGACGCTAGCCTCTCACGGCAAAGCCCCTCTTATGACCCTTTGCATGTGCGCTGACGTCATCGGGTTTTGCCGCGAAAATTAAAACGTGGCCACGCTCCCGGACTTTTGGGGGGCGTGGCCTTAAAGCTGAACACCACTCAATATATAAGGGCGCCCCTGCCCTTTCCCCAGTGCCCTAGTGTGGTTCTGTATTTAGTTCCCCTAGTGCTATTGATACTCCTGTTTGTCTTTCTGGTATTTTTGACCCTTGGCTTCCTCTCTGATTACTCTCCTCTCTGGTTCCCCGAATTTTGGCTTGGTGATTCTCGTTTATTCCATCTTCTGTACTCCATTGACCTTCGGCTATCCTCTTGACTATTCTCGGACGTTAAGCCCGGCCATTCTAAGGACCGGTATACGTCTCCTTTTGGGTTACGCTCTGCGTGAAGGGGTCACTGTTGTGACAGTAAGTTAGGGTGGAGGGATGCATTGATTACCTTACTCTGCAGCATGTGCTTGATTTCTGAAGTGCTTTCTTTGAGATCCTGGAGAGTCACCAGCTGTACATGGGTTCAGATAGGAATAAAATGTGAAAAGATGAAGATATGCCACAACATGTGTCCATTTCTCTGTTATTATTATTATTATTATTATTATTATTATTATGATATTTATAGAGCGCCGTCAAATTCCGCAGCGCTTTACAATGGGTGGACGAACAGACATGTAGTTGTAACCAGACAAGTTGGACACACAGGAACAGAGGGGTTGAGGGCCCTGCTCAATGAGTTTACATGCTAGGTAGGATAGTACTCTGTTGGTGTAAGGGTCATGGGCTGAAGCCTTAGGTGTTTCTGGACCCTCTCAGAATTTAAGCTATTTTGAGTAAGGTCCTCATCAACCTATTGTTCCTGTAACATTTTGTAATTGTCTCCTTTATTGTTCATTTTCACCTTTATATTATTGTAAAGTGCTGTGGAATAAGTTGACATTATATAAATGCCAATAATAATGACCTAATATTGCCCCATCTACATCCTTTAGTGTGCAACCTAAAAAATGGGCCCCAGATTGGAAGGATCGGCAATTATTTTATACCCTAAAATGTTAAAAAACTGTTTAGAATGGTTTCCCCCCTACATTGACAATCAGATTAGGCAAGTCCATGAATTTGGATAACAAAGTGCTGACTTTAAATTTGAAGGAGAAGAAAACGACAGGGATTGTTTAAAATGAGTAGTATTAATATTTGCCTCCTGCCTTTAATATTATTATTTTCCTTCACTGAAAGGTTAGAAAAATCTTGAATTTTATGTCAGACAGGAGGTCCATATTATGCAATTGTATGCAGCAGTGGTCTGAAACCCTACACGCCATATTAGCAAGGTAATTCTTGTGTATCAATCAGACTTGTTATTGAGCTTCCTGATGTCAATTGACCTCTGCTGGTTCCTTATTCTAGTGTATTTCTGGAATACTACTTTATTTAAATGTTCTCATTTACTACTATTCAATCAGTGCAGAGATTACTATCTTGCCATATGCCTTAAAGGAGCTCTCTAAGTACCACTACAGCCTACCCTGCACTTTTGTATTTATTTTCTCCTATCCAAATTACTTTAACTTGTTTGTTTATTTCAGATCTCCAGAGGCCTATTCCCAGGACTCGCCCACGGTGGACAAAGCAGGTTGGAGCTGTGTTCTGCTATGATACCCTCAGTGTCTGATATATTTATTATTAATGGATGTGAAGAATTGAATGCACCTTCTGAAGGATTGCATACCGAATCTGTAGAATTATCCATCGTTTTGTGTGTCTGAAGTCATTACTCATTTTATGCCTTGAATGAAGGACGTCAGCTAATGAATCTGCTTCCTTGTGATGGTCTTAGAAAATGGAATGCTCTGCATACGGACACCAAACAAGATTTACGCTTCAAATATAAAACTTTTGGATTCAACGATTCTCTGAAAACCACGATTTCTGGTCATCCTCCCTAGTTCGTACTGAGATCATCAGTAGTGATGTCCCGAACGGTTCGCCGCAGACTCATCATTGAGTAAACTTTGACCCGGTACCTCACAGTCAGCAGACACATTCCAGCCAATCAGCAGCAGACCCTCCCTCCCAGACCCTCCCACCTCCTGGACAGCATCTATTGTGAAGCTGCCTTCTTAGTGAGCTGTCCAGGAGGTGGAAGGGTCTGGGAGGGAGGATCTGCTGCTGACTGGCTGGAATGTGTCTGCTGACTGTGAGGTACTGGGTCAAAGTTTACTCAATGATGAGTCCGAGGCGAACCGTTCGGGACATCACTAATCATTAGCTTTGCACGGAGAAGATTTTCTCAACTCTTTTAATTTTCCTTTTTCTTTAAAAGTGGGGGACAAGTAATCTAAGGATTCTAATCAAACTTTAAAATGTACATATTTTTTTAAATTAAGGAGTATTTCTTTAACTTGTCACTATTAGTCTCATCATTTTATTTTTTTTATTGACGAAAGAGCGTCCACATGAAAAGTAATAAATTTTCTAGAATTTCTTATATTGGAAGTATTAACAAGTACCTGATTTTTTTTTATCTATATATCTGTTTTTCCTTTAATGCTGCTGTTTACCTTTGTAATACATGGTGTTGGATATTGTGGAATAAAATCTCACTGGGAATAACATAAACCAATAATAATTTTATTCTTGTTCTCTATGGGAGCATCTCCTCCAAGAGAAAGTGGAAGAGAACCCCGAATCTGTCAGTCTGCAATCAGAACAGATTTGTAATATAAAGCTAACACAATAATTAAACACCCTGCACATTAAATGTCCTCTTAAAAGCATTGAATTAATGCTTTCTTACAGGGGCTTTAAAGATGCTATGGACAACATGAGACCATCCAGTGTCATTTCATGGAGTTAAATCTGAAGGCAATCTTAACCCAGGAATATAAAAATTTAAAACTTTCATGTTTAGATTGTACATTTATTCTTATATTTTCAGTACTGGTGAATTCTGAAGGTAACAACATTTTAACTTTTGATAAACTTTTTATGCATACTGCAAAACAATATATGTATTAATATATGATGAGATTAATTAGTTTGGCTACCTAGAGTATCCCTTTAATCAATTTTATATCAACATACTGCTCATAGTTTTAACATTAATATGCACTACCCTATATAGTTGGTACATATGCAGGGCTGTTTTAGCAATGTAAAAATAGCAGAAGCAGAGCATAACTTTTTTTTCTTTCTATGGTTTTCTTTCAACATTGTTTATTATCAAGAGGAGGCACTGGGCAAGTGAGGCACTGCAGAGGAGTTGGTGACACCGCCACGACTTGCAGGCAGGCCTGCTGCCACCTCCTCTACTCCTCCTACTCCACCCTCTTCCATAACCTCCTCGGCTGAGTCCCCTTCTGCTGCTGCGTCTTGCTCCTGCTCCACATCAACGGCAGCTCCCCAGGTACTATTCCACATCCCGGATACGGCAGTGTCCCGCCGTCTTGGGTTTGACTTGCTTGAAAGCAGAGAGTCACACCGCGCAAGCACTCCTGTCCGCCCTGAACGCACAGGTGGAAAAGTGGCTGACTGCACAGCAACTGGAGATCGGCAAAGTGGTTTGTGACAACGGAACAAATTTGTTGGCGGCATTGAAGTTGGGCAAGTTGACACATGTGCCGTGCATGGCACATGTGTGTAATCTGATCGTACAACGCTTTGTGCATAAGTACACAGGCTTACAGGACGCCCTGAAGCAGGCCAGGAAGGTGTGTGGCCATTTCAGGCGTTCCTACACGGCCATGGCTCACTTTGCCGATATCCAGCGGCGAAACAACATGCCAGTGAGGCGCTTGATTTGCGACAGCCCGACACGTTGGAATTCAACACTCCTAATGTTCGACCGCCTGCTCCAACAAGAAAAAGCCTCATGCGCAATGCCTGTAGGCTCATGCGTCCTTTTGAGGAGGTGACAAACCTAGTCAGTCGCACCGAAGGCACCATCAGCGACATCATACCATTTGTTTTCTTCCTGGAGCGTGCCCTGCGAAGATTGCTGGATCAGGCCGTAGATGAGCGTGAAGCGGAAGAGGAAGAGTTGTGGTCACCATCACCACCAGAACCAGCCTTATCAGCATCGCTTGCTGGACCTACGGCAACGCTGGAAGAGGATTGTGAGGAAGAGGAGGAATGTGGCTTTGAGGAGGAGGAGGAAGACCAACCACAACAGGCATCCCAGAGTGCTCGTTGTCACCTATCTGGTACCCGTGGTGGCTGGAGGGAAGAACATACCTTCATTGAGATCACTGAGGAGGAGGAACGGGAAATAAGTAGCTCGGCATCCAACCTTGTGCAAATGGGGTCTTTCATGCTGTCGTGCCTGTTGAGGGACCCTCGTATAAAAAGGCTGAAGGAGAACGACCTGTACTGGGTGTCCACGCTACTAAACCCCCGGTATAAGCAGAAAGTGGCTGAAATGTTACCAAATTACAACAAGTCAGAAAGGATGTAGCATTTGCAAAATAAATTAAAAAGTATGCTTTACACAGCGTATAAGGGTGATGTCACAGCACAACGGGAATCTAACAGGGGAAGAGGTGAAAGTAATCCTCCTCCCACGACTATGCTGGCAAGGACAGGACGCTTTACAGACGTGTTGTTGATGGAGGACATGCAGAGCTTTTTAAGTCCTACGAATTGCCACAGCCCTTCGGGATCCACCCTCAGAGAACGACTCGACCGACAGGTAGCAGACTACCTGTGGCCTGAGCTATCCCAATTTGCGATAGAACTTCTGGCCTGCCCCTCTTCAAGTGTCCTGTCAGAAAGGACCTTCAGTGCAGCAGGAGGTATTGTCACTGAGAAGAGAAGTCGCCTAGGTCAAAAAAGTCTAGATTACCTCACTTTTATTAAGATGAATGAGGGATGGATCCCAACGGGACTGACAGTGGGCGACACATCCAACTAAAAAAGGCCTGATGAGATGAGCTGCCTTGGGCTAAAAATGGTCCACACGCTGCTATATTTTAGCTCTGAATGCCGGTTGACTTGCGTGACTTATCCGCCACAAACTAGGGTTCAAGCCGCAGTGTTTTAGGGCAGTGCTCCCCAACCTTTTTATCGACGCGGACCGGTAAACGTTTGATCTACGTACCGGTCCGCGGCCCGGGGGTTGGGGAACACTGTTTTAGGGCACTTTCTGCCTGGGAAACAAACATCAATTTTTCTGGCCGCTGCTACAGCAGCGGCTGCAACAATACCTAATTTTTCAGGCATGTGTACATGCCTAATTTTTCGGGCCTCTGGTGCTGCACTGTGGTTTCAAAAACCAAACCAAAAAAAGACACATAACAGGGATTAAACTGATAAGAATAATACTACTTAACACACCTTATAATAACGCAGAGAGAGGAGTCTGAAGCAGAGGAGGAAGGTGGCTTTGAGGAGGTGGAAGACCAAACACAGCAGGCGTCCCAGGGGGCTTGTTGTCACCTTTCGGGGACCCTTGGTGTTGTATGTGGCTGGGTGGAAGAAGAGACCTTCAATGACATCAGTGAGGACAAGGAACGGGACATGGCTAGCTTGGTATCCAACCTTGTGCAAATGGGGAGTTTGCGGTTGTGCAAATGGACTGTTTGCGGTGCGTTAAACGGGGAGATTGGTCTGTCACTGTGAAGCGGGCGTAACCCTTACACTACCTGATCGATACAACATCATACAGTAGGTCCCCCCTCATTATTTTTATGGCCCCCACCCACCGCTCATGGGTGGGGGCGGGTGGGAGGACAGTAGGTCCCCCCCCATTGAGATTTATGGCCCCACCCACCGTGCAGGGGTGGGGGCCAGGGGGGAGGACAGTAGGTCCCCCCTTATCCTTATTTACTGAATATTCCCTGTATAACAATGTTTGGCATTTAGTGAATATTCCCTATTCTGCTCTGTGTCAGTGTGTATCATGATCTCTGAGGACAGGTGTCAATCCATATCTGCCAAGTGACCCTATGTAGGAGAACAGTCTCTATTCTGCTCTGTGTCAGTGTGTATCATGGTCTCTGAGGACAGGTATCAATCCATATCTGCCAAGTGACCCTATGTAGGAGGAACAGTCTCTATTATGCTCTGTGTCAGTGTGTATCAGGGGCTCTGAGGACAGGTGTCAATCCATATCTGCTAAGTGACCCTATGTAGGAGGAACAGTCTCTATTCTGCTCTGTGTCAGTGTGTATCAGGGGCTCTGAGGACAGGTGTCAATCCATATCTGCCAAGTGACCCTATGTAGGAGGAACAGTCTCTATTCTGCTCTGTGTCAGTGTGTATCAGGGTCTCTGAGGACAGGTGTCAATACATATGTCAAGGTGTCAATATGTCATATGTGAGGTGTCAATCCATATCCATTGTGATTTAGGAATGTTAGGTGATTTATGCCCTTTATGGGTTAAGACCAGACTCTGCATCAACTGTGTAATTTTCCATGGGAGTTTTGCCATGGATCCCCCTCCGGCATGCCACAGTCCAGGTGTTAGTCCCCTTGAAACAACTTTTCCATCACTATTGTGGCCAGAAAGAGTCCCTGTGTGTTTTAAAATTCGCCTGCCCATTGAAGTCTATGGCGGTTCGCCCGGTTCGCCATTTCACGAACATTTGCGGAAGTTCGCGTTCGCCGTTTGTGAACCGAAAATTTTGTGTTTGCGACATCACTATTGGTTATCTGTGGTTAATGTGTGTGATTGTGTAAGGGTTGGCAGAATATGATTGTGTACGGGACTCAGTGGCAGATCCAGTACCTGATCTCGGGAGGGGCCCTTGTAGATTATTTAAAGAAATAATCCATGCACAATGGTGCCAGGAGTGCTGGGACCCCCTCCCAGAGTAAGTGGTCAAACCATTCAAGAACAGTTTGACAACTTACCTGGGGTCTGCTGGGATATGAGGCTGTAGTAGGGCATAGGTGCAGTGTGTGTGTGGAGAGGGTGTAGTGAGTGAATGTGTAGGGTGTGTGGGGCAATGTGTGTATGGGGCTGTGTGTGTGTTGGCAATGTGTGTATGGGAGCAGTGTGTGGGTGCAGTGTATGTGTGTGGGGGGCAGTGTGTGAATGTGTATGGTGTGTGGGGGCAGTGTGTGTATGGGGTGGTGTGTGTGGGGGCAGTGTGTGTATGGGGTGGTGTGTGTGGGTGGGCAGTGTGTGTATGGGGCGGTGTATGTTTGTGTAGGGCAATGTGTGAATGGGGGGCTGTGCTTGTGTGTGTGTGGGGGGCAGTGGATGTGTGTGCAGTGTGTGTATATATGGGTGGACAGTTTATGTAGGGGGCAGTGTGTGTCTATATGGGTGGGCAGTGTATGTGTGTGGGGGGCAGTGTGTGTGTGTATATATGTGTGGGAAGTAGTGATGTACCGAACGGTTCCTGGCGAACATAGCATGTTCGCGTTTGCCACGGCGGGCGAACATATGCGCGGTTCGACCCGCCCCCTATTCGTCATCATTGAGTAAACTTTGACCCTGTACCTCACAGTCAGCAGACACATTCCAGCCAATTAGCAGCACACCCTCCCTAGCAGACCCTCCCACCTCCTGGAAGGCATCCATTTTAGATTCATTCTCAAGCTGCATGCTTTAGTAAGAGGAGGGAAAGTGTAGCTGCTGTTCATAAGATAGGGAAAAGCATAGCTAGGTTAGGGTTAGGGTATGCTTTTTTAGATTTTTCTATGTAATGTAATTGCACTTAGTTGTCTGCCACTGCTGCCAGCTTCTGTGTCAGGCTCACAGTGCATACTGTGCCCATTTCCCCAGTCAGTGCCACCACTTATATCTGGTGTCACAATAGCTTGGATTTAAAAACAAAAAACTTTTTTCACTGTTATAGATTGAATAGCAGTCAGTTGTCTGCCACTGCTGCCAGCTTCTGTGTCAGGCTCACAGTGCATACTGTGCCCATTTCCCCAGTCAGTGCCACCACTTACATCTGGTGTCACAATAGCTTGGATTTAAAAACAAAAAACTTTTTTCACTGTTATAGATTGAATAGCAGTCAGTTGTCTGCCACTGCTGCCAGCTTCTGTGTCAGGCTCACAGTGGATACTGTGCCCATTTCCCCAGTCAGTGCCACCACTTACATCTGGTGTCACAATAGCTTGGATTTAAAAACAAAAAACTTTTTTCACTGTTATAGATTGAATAGCAGTCAGTTATCTTCAAGCAGGTGTGTTACGCTAACAGTGGATACGGTGACCAGTGCCACCACTTCTATCTGGTGTCACAATAGCTTGGATTTTTTAAAAAAACACTTTTTTCACTGTTATAGATTGAATAGCAGTCAGTGTCCTTAAAGCTGGTGTGTTACGCTAACAGTGGATACTGTGACCAGTGCCACCACTTAGATCTGGTGTCATAATAGCTTGGATTTAAAAAAACAAAACACTTTTTTTCACTGTTATAGATTGAATAGCAGTCAGTGTCCTTAAAGCGGTGTGTTACGCTAACAGTGGATACGCTGACCAGTGCCACTAATTAGATCTGGTGTCACAATAGTTTGGATTTAAAAAAAAAATAATCTTTTTTCACTGTTATAGATTGAATAGCAATCAGTGTCCTTAAAGCCGGTGTGTTACGCTAACAGTGGATACGCTGACCAGTGCCACTAATTAGATCTGGTGTCACAATAGCTTGGATTTAAAAAAAAAATAATCTTTTTTCACTGTTATAGATTGAATAGCAGTCAGTGTCCTTAAAGCGGGTGTGTTACGCTAACAGTGGATACGCTGACAAGTGCCACTAATTAGATCCTGTGTCACAATAGCTTGGATTTAAAAACAAAAAACTTTTTCTACTGTTATAGATTGAATAGCAGTCAGTGTCCTTAAAGCGGGTGTGTTACGCTAACAGTGGATACGCTGACAAGTGCCACTAATTAGATCCTGTGTCACAATAGCTTGGTTTAAAAAACAAAAAACTTTTTTCACTGTTATAGATTGAATAGCAGTCAGTGTCCTTAAAGCGGGTGTGTTACGCTAACAGTGGATACGGTGACCAGTGCCACCACTTATATCTGGTGTCACAATAGCTTGGATTTAAAAAAAAAAACACTTTTTCACTGTTATAGATTGAATAGCAGTCAGTGTCCTTAAAGCGGGTGTGTTACGCTAACAGTGGATACGGTGACCAGTGCCACCACTTATATCTGGTGTCACAATAGCTTGGATTTAAAACAAAAAACTTTTTTCACTGTTATAGATTGAATAGCAGTCAGTGTCCTTAAAGCGGGTGTCAGGCCTACAGCCTGTGCTCTGCACAACGGTGCCAGTGCACATTGCCACTCATATCTGGTCTCACAGTAGCTTGCACGCATAGCACCACTAATCCCAACAAAAATGACAGGCAGAGGCAGGCCACCCCGCAGGGGCCATCGTGGTCGTGGTGCTGTGATTCCCTTTGGCCCTATAATAATGCCCAGTTTTCAGAGGCCACGTACCCTGAACTTGAAAAGTTCGAGGACGAGAAGGACTGGCTAACACAGGACACCCAATTCTATACAGCTCGCCAGAACCTTGACGCATCTCCTCCAGCTTAGCTTCAGGCACCTCAAGAGGGCCTCACTTCACCGCCGTCACCACTCAAAATCCAGCACCAAGCAGCCGCTTCAGTTGGTATGTCAGGAGGAGTTATTCACACATCCGCTTGAAGAAATGAAAGTGATGCGCAACCATTATTGCCAGAGGATGTAGATAACAGGGATATGTCTCAGTAAGGCATTAACGGCCGGTGATGATGATGATGATACAGACCGGGCTGCTGCTTCCTTTGCTGAGTTGTCGGATACAAGTGAAGCGGTTGATGATGACGATGCGTCCATGGATGTCACGTGGGTGCCCGCTCGTCAAGAAGAAGAACAGGGTGAAAGTTCAGATGGGGAGACAGGGAGGAGGAGGAGACGAGTTGGAAGCAGGGGGAGGTCGTCGCAAGGAGCTAGCGGCACAGTCAGACAGCATGCA
>OW240916.1:330080206-330100519 GCA_933207985.1 Pelobates cultripes
AGGCAGAGCTCTTAAAAGAGCTAGTGATTATTCTGAGCAGGTTCCCTTTCAAGAACGAGAGAAGGCTACGTTTTGAAGGGTGAAGTAGAACTGACTCCACTGAGCGTTTATTGCTGCTTTTATGCAGGATTTTACAGTATTGTCACCACCCACTGGACCTTGTGGAGCACCAACAATGCAAGTACTGCAGCCAATCAGGCACAATGTTACAATAGAAACACACCCAGTAATTACAGTACATTCCTTCTCTCTGCTTGGGAGATAATTGAGTTAATCTTTGTATCAGCTCAATTATCTCCAAGCTAGAAAATATACATTTTCACATTTATTATAACTTCAAA
This sequence comes from Pelobates cultripes, assembly GCA_933207985.1. Taxonomy (NCBI): domain Eukaryota; kingdom Metazoa; phylum Chordata; class Amphibia; order Anura; family Pelobatidae; genus Pelobates; species Pelobates cultripes. The sequence continues at coordinate 330,080,548 of OW240916.1, forward strand.
ACTATGCATGGGATTTCAACAAAAGTTACATTTTCATAATCAATCTATTCCTGGCAACAACATATCCATAAATGGCACGCATTGGACCAGGGGTTCAGAAGTTAGTAAAAATGTGGATATGACTGACTGTTCGCATGTTTGTATGCCCAAAATAGTTCCACAATTTCAGTCTCTGCGGTCGGTCTATTTTCCTGTTGTATTAGTTGTAAAATGTACAAACGGAACTGTTCGTGCCTCCCCTTATTGGATGTAAAAGAAACCCACAAATTAGCGCTCCGTTCGTATGTTTCTATTCGAACGCACTGAAGCTGGAAGTTCAGCTGTGTTCATGGAAAAGTAGCCCTTCTCTGAACCCTCTCTAAGGTATCAATATCCTTCTGAAGATACGGTCTCCAGTACTGTGTACAATACTCCAAATGAGGTCTCACCAGTGTTCTGCACAATGGCATGAGCACTTCCCTCTTTCTACTGCTAATACCTCTACCTATACAACCAAGCATTCTGCTAGCATTTCCTGCTGCTCTATTACATTGTCTGCCTACCTTTAAGTCATCAGAAATAATCACCCCCTAAATCCCTTTCCTCATATGTTGAGGTTAGGACTCTATCAAATATTCTGTACTCTGCCCTTGGGTTTTTACGTCCAAGATGCATTATCTTGCACTTATCCACATTAAAATGTCAGTTGCCACAATTCTGACCATTTTTCTAGTTTACCTAAATCATTTGTCATTTGGCTTATCCCTCCTGGAACATCAACCCTGTTACATATCTTAGTATCATCAGCAAAAGACATACCTTACCATCAAGACCTTCTGCAATATCACTAATAAAAATATTAAAGAGAATGGGTCCAAGTACAGATCCCTGAGGTACCCCACTGGTGACAAGTCCAAGCTTTGAATATATTCCATTAACAACAACCCTCTGTTGCCTGTCACTCAGCCACTGTCTTACCCATTCAACAATATTGGAATCCAAACTTAAAGATTGCAGTTTATTGATAAGTCTTCTATGTGCAACAGTGTCAAAAGCCTTACTGAAATCTAGGTAAGCAATGTCTACTGCACCACCCTGATTTATAATTTTAGTTACCCAATCAAAAAAATCAATAAGATTAGTTTGGCATGATCTCCCTGAAGTAAACCCATGTTGTTTCTGATCTTGAAATCCATGTGTTTTAGATGTTCATCAATCCTATCCTTTAACATGGTTTCCATCACTTTCCCCACTACTGAAGTAAGGCTTACTGGCCTATAGTTGCCCGACTCCTCTCTATTACCTTTCTTGTGAATGGGCACAACATTCGCTAACTTCCAATCTTCTGGGACTACTCCTGTTAACAATGATTGGTTAAATAAATCTGTTAATGGTTTTGCTAGTACACCACCAAGCTCTTTTAATAGCTTTGGGTGTATTCCATCAGGTCCCATTGACTTATTTGTCTTTACTTTTGACAGTTGAAATAGAACCTCTTCCTCTGTAAACTCACGTGTAATAAATGACTCATTTATGCTTTTTCTCAACTGAGGTCCCTTTCCTTCATTTTCTTCTGTAAATACAGAACAAAAATATTCATTGAGGCAGTCAGCCTGACCTTTATCCTCTTCTACATACCTTCCTTCTTTTGTTTTAATCTAACTAATCCTTGTTTTACTTTTCTTTTCTCATTTATGTATCTAAAAAATGTTTTATCCCCTTTTTTTACTGACTGTGCTATTTTCTTTTCTGTGTGTGATTTGGAAGCTCTTATAACTTGCTTAGCCTCTTTCTGCCCAATCTTATAGATCATTTTGTCTTCCTCTCTCTGGGTTTTTTTATAATTCCTAAATGCTAACTTTTTGTTTTTAACTATTTTGGCCACATCTGCGGAGTACCACAGTGGTTTCTTGAATTTTTTGCTTTTACTGACCAGCCTAATGCAATTTTCTGTTGCCTTCAATAGAGCAACTTTTAAATAAACCCATTTTTCTTGGACTCCATTTAAATTGCTCCAGTCTGATAATGACTCCTCTACCCATATTCTAATTTTAGAAAAGTCTGTTTTTCTAAAGTCTAAAACTTTTGTTTTTATGTGGTGTGACTCAGTCACTGTTCTTATATTAAACCACACTGACTGATATATAATTACTGAACACAATAGGCTAATGTAATTATAACAGGCAGGAAAATACACAGTTTTACACAATATTCATAACTTTAAAAGTATACATCACGTTCACATAACTTACATTTTCAGAATCAGCATACTCCAAATACAAACATACGTCAAAATCATACAAATTGGTCCAGTGGGTCAAAAGTTAGATCAAAGTCCTTTGTGACCAAATGAAACATGGCTTTTCTGCCCAAAACCGGTTCCACATAGTCTTCTATCCTGGAGATAATTGGGAAGTAATCCAATTATCTCCAAGGACAGAGGCAAAACTCCATTGAACACATGGTAGCAAAAGACAATAAAATACATAAAAATATATAACTGTGCAGCTATTGCATAAAACAGGTACATTCCTTTTTTCAATCATGTTTTAGATACAGATTAAAATATCAAGACCGATATAGCACAAATTAACCTAGCCTTCATTAAAAAGACCCTGTTCGTTCTGATCTCATTTGCAATGTCTGTGTGAAAAAACCCTCCCAATCGTGGTAAATCTTGACCTTGTCAAATTCAACTTACCACTCACTCTTCTCAGCGCTTTTAACTCTTGGTTCACTTAACCATCACCAAACATTTTTCTTTACCTTACGTGATAACTGCATGGGTTTAAACACACCAATATCATTACCACCATATGAAATGATAAAACAGCTGGAGCAGGCCAAGACCAACACTTTAATATGAGTTCCATTAACTGGTGAAATTGTAGAACACCTACACCATTCCTATATATTGTGCCGCCATCTCGATTGAAGTCCAAATTCGGTCCATAAATTCTTGATCCTGCCCTTACCTGGCCTGCTTTACAAAAGAATGACCCATTACCCAAACATTTGTTATGCTACCTGAGGAAATAATAATTATAACAGAGTGAAAGGATGAAAACACACATTACATCATGTCATTCCACACATATAACTTAAAACAATTTGAATCCTGTCCCCAATTCCTTTTATAGCCTCTGCTCCAAAACCTAAGTTTGTTACTTCAGATGCTACCCCAATTCTGAAGGAATGAGTAGTAAATTTGCCTTTGTAACCCAGTCTTTCAAAACATCACTGCAAAATCTTCTGAAAATTGAGAACATGTTAGAGTAGAGCCTGAAATATGCCACTAGCAGCAGGCCCTGTTCCACAGGGTGGACAGCTTAAATATGCACGCAGTGTCTCCACTGGGCAAACTCTGCTTTTTTCGATACCTGACAAATGAATCTGCCTTTTCAAATTGATCAGTTTTACGATTGCAACCAACATCTACCTTTGCGTCCGTGCTCAACACATTCTTAAGCCGAAACCTGATAGTCCAAATCTACTGCAAGAAACCAACTCACTGATCCTAAGTGCTGCAAAAGGCTAAATAAAGTGCTGCTGAAAACAAATTTACTTTGAATTGCGAATGGCAAACAGTGTTTCAAAACTTCAAGCAGCTCTCCCAACACTGAATATTTTATGGGCCGACTATCGTTTTTAAAATAACCTTTTAACAACTGGTTACTTACAAATGCACCACTACTGGTCTACCCAAAACCTCAAATTTGTTACCAGCTAAACGCCTGGAAGATATATATATATATTTTTTTGCTATACAACTGCTAATACACTGAACCACAAAAGAGAATGCAGCTTCTATATTTCAACCTACTGGATCAATTTGTATGTAATTTATACCCTTCATTCCATGCTGACACATAAGCACTCCACTTGCCCTGTGCAAGTGCTTTCATGTGAAATTGCCCGGCTCTTCCCATATGACTTGCCAAGAGCCTTTTGGCAATTCCACGCTCTTTTCTTCTGCATCCGGCACTAAGCTCCTGAAAGTGTGGGGCTGGCAACGAAGATAGCATCAGCTATGTTATGCTCAATACTCGGAATATGAACAGCCTTCCACCAAATATCATGTTTCAAAATAACAACACTAGATTTCGCAACAAATTAATAACAAAGCAACTTTTAGAATGCATAGAATTAAAGACATGTACAACTGCCTCATTGTCACAGTGGAACAATATTTGTTTATTCTGCAGTTCTTTTTCTCATACCAAACTTGCTGCTACAATTGGTAACAATTCGAAAAGGGGGTTACATTCCTGGTCAACCCTTGCTCTACCCATTTATCTGACCACTGAGCAAAAGCCCATTTCTAGTTCTAAATATGCCAAAACCAACTGACCGAGCAGCAGCCACAAATAATTCTAAATCTTCCTTATCTTGAAAAATTCAATTTGCAATAACAAACCACCATTGCACTGCTGCAGAAAATGCCCCCACACTTTCGAGTTTTTCTTAATTTCTCCAGAAATCCTTACACAACAGTGAACAGATTTTCTTTTAACACAAGCCAGCGCCATTCACCTACAAAATTTTCTATAGGCATAATACGACTTGCAAATGCTAATAGGCCTAATCATTGACTGAACTGCTTCACTGTTGCTTTGTCGTCCGTTTATCTTCAAAAGCACTGAAACAATTGTTATCCCTAAAATTGAAGACTTGTCACTGACCGCAATGTCTTTTTTGTCTAAATTACAGAAAAACTCTAACAACCTAACATATTCAGAAACAGAACTAGGACCAATAAACAAAGTTATCACGATATTGTACAATAGAAGATAAACCGGTCTCCACATTAACAACTTATTCTAAAAAAACAGCAAATGGAACGAACCATTGGCAAACTTTCATTAAAATAAAACTTGCCAAGAAATGAAAATCCCAATGAAGTGAAACCCTCTGGATGCACCATTAATAGCCCGTAGCCTGACTCCATGTCCACCTTCAGCCAACAGTGCGCCTGATCCAAATTCTCTTCTCTATCTGAGTGCATCATCACATTATGCGTAGGACACTGAGCATGTATCCTTGTCAAATTCGTAATTTAATGACACACCAGAGGGACAATAAATGGAGAATTAGCCTGAATGACCCTGTCTCTCCTTTTTGTTTTTAATTAAACCTAAAGAAGAAAGGCCAAATTAGCGCAAGGAGGACTGTAAATTTGCTAACAGATTCAACATCATGCAAAAATGATTTCAAATTATTAACAACTGAACAACCTGGACCATAAAACCTTGAAATCTTAAAACCTTCCGCAAAACCTTGAACAAATAACTTAGCGTTCTCCTTGTTTGGGTACACCTACAGATAAGGACACAGCCTTTCACCTGCCTGGAGTCCTAAATAACAATATGAGTACTTTCAGTAGAAAGTACCAATGAAATTATATATATATATATATTTATTTTTAAGAAGAGTTCCATAATAATATTGTTCTTACTGTACTATAAGTACCGACATTAGTTGCTGGTTTAACTGACAAACTTTGAGCATCAGTTCAGTCAAAGGCCAACAACCGTCATTCCCTATTTAGGGAAGAGTGGACGGCCCATTTTTTTTTTTTAAAGTTCATCATAGGTAAACCAAGCCATACAACCAAAACTTTGTAACCATAACTTTTTAAGCAAAACTTTGTAACCATAATGTGATGAAGTGCCCTTCGCCACTTGGTCCTGGAGAGGCCTGCTTGCCAGCCTCCTCCCCTGTGACTATGACTCTTTCATGTATTTGGCTTTAAAGCCCCTAGTCTACCTTCAGACAGACTAGTTATGTAGGCTGCTTGTAACGGACCGTTTTGCACACAAGGGGTAAAAAACCGCTTAGAAGATAATCACCCTTTCAGAGACAGGCACAGCTACTGAATAATCACCAAAACTCACGAACCGCCAATAAGTGAATGCTCCAAACTCCCGAACGGCATACAAGGGAATAAGGTAGCACTTCAAATAAACGAACAGGAACCATACGAATAGCTGCTAGCAGGCGAACAGGAAAAGCTTCCAAGCGGCTTACACTCCTGGCAATCAGTCCTTAGCAGCATACAGTAAATCCCCCCAAAGACGAGACAAGGCTCCGTGTTGAGGGTCAAGCAGTGGTCTGTTTAATGAGGGCTACCTGCCCAGCTTTTATGCAGGTCTCCCACCTGGTGGACACTCCCCTAGGGGACCAAATGGGAGACTGTGACAAGGGACAGACAAGTATACAAAAAGGACACACAGTCACAGTATATTCCCACAATGCATCCTGGCTTCCTCCCCTCTGCCCTGGGAGATAATTGGGAAGTAACTCAATTATCTCCCAAGACAAAGGCAAAACTCCATTACACACGTGGGAACACAAAAACAGCATTATACTTTAAAATACATAGAGTAACATTTACTACATTAAACACAGGCATGTAACACATCCCCAGATAGCTCAGGTCTGAGTGCACATTATTAGGTGAATGGCACTCAGACTACACGAATACAGTTCAATCGCCATGGAGCCAAAGTCTTTACAGTCAGTTTCATACGAATGGGCTCCATGGGATTCCTATCTGGGGTATAAGACATTCACACAAAAATACCGAACACCGGGTCATTCGTGTGCTTTCACCGAACAAGAAGGGAGGTCGGCGGCTTCAGCGGTGTTCGCGCAAAACTGTGTCCGATTTTAGTTCCATGAAAATAGAGGCGAACACCGCTGTTCATTCGTATGGTTTAAAATGGCCGCGACCTCGTGTTCGGGATACGAACGGCGGCCACCCAGCGTTCATCAATTAAGCTGCGGTTAACCGCAGCTTCAGGGAGGTTAATTGCCGGCACACTCCAGCTCCCAGGTGGTCCAGTCATTCGTACGGTTGTTCGGTAGATTGAAACTACCGAACAACCGGCAGAAAAGCATGAATATGGCTTTTCTGCATGGAAAAATAAAGTCTTTTAAAAGGGGGCCATAGTCCAAAGGCAGCAGGCGAGCAACCAGGCTTCTCCAATGCAATGTGGCGAGATTGGTCTCGTCACATCTCTCCCCTTTTCCAAACAGACTAACAGGGTATCTGACCTCCTGCCGGTCAGTGCCCTTGTTAGTCCAGCAGCCCACCCACAACAAATAATCCACAGCACAGCCCACCCACAACAAAAGGTTACTACACCTGGGTAGAGAAGAAGCTTGTCCATGTCCAGGTGCCTCACCACGGCTGTGCTGGGTATGGGTACGCTGACTTGGTGGGTTGCTGCGTGGGCAGAGACCAGCGGCACTCTGCCCTGTTGCCAGCGCTACTGGGAGGGTAGCCTGGTGGAAGCCTGGTTGTTGGAGGGGGAGACCGACTGTCTCCCCTTTAAATACACCGCTCTGCTGCTGCTGCTGGAGACTGACTGTCTCCCCTTTAGATGCACAGTCCTGCTGCTGGAGACCGACCGTCTCCCCTTTGGTTACCCATCTCTGCTGCTGGAGGGGGAGACCGACTGTCTCCCCTTTGGCTAGACAGCCCTGTCGCTGGGGAGAGGGGGTAACAAGCTCCTCTCCCATACATACTTCCAGCTGTGGGGGAGGGAGACCGACTGTCTCTGCTCCCAATACAGAGTCCTGCTGCTGGGGAAAGGAGACTGGGCTCTCTATTCCCGGTAGGACACTCTGCCGCTGGGGAATGGAGACGGGGCTCCCAATTCCCAATGATCTGTGCTGCCGCTGGGGGATGGAGACTGGGCTCCCAATTCCCAAAGCATCATACTGCCGCTGGGGAATGGAGACTGGGCTCCCAATTCCCAAAGCATCATACTGCCGCTGGGGAATGGAGACTGGGCTCCCAATTCCCAAAGCATCATTCTGCAGCTGGGGAATGGAGACTGGGCTCCCAATTCCCAAAAAATCACGCTGCCGCTGGGGAGGGAGGACACTGCTCTCCTCTCCCTGGACTTCCCACTGCCTTCCCGGCATATCACTTGGCTGCTGGGGGGCAGGAACAACTACCTCTGCCCCCTGTAACTCAGCCTGCCGCTGGGGAATGGAGCTCAGGCTCCCAATTCCCTACAATATCTCCCGCTGGGGAATGGAGCTCGGGCTCCCAATTCCCTGCAATTTCTCCCGCTGGGGAATGGAGCTCGGGCTCCCAATTCCCTGCAATTTCTCCCGCTGGGGAATGGAGCTCGGGCTCCCAATTCCCTGCAATTCATTCTGCTGCTGGGGGACAGGAGCTACTATCTCTGTCCCCTGTAACTCAGCCTGCCGCTGGGGAATGGAGCTCAGGCTCCCAATTCCCTGCAATATCTCCCGCTGGGGAATGGAGACTGGGCTCCCAATTCCCAATAAATCACTCGGCCGCTGGGGAATGGAGACTGGGCTCCCAATTCCCTGCAGGACCGGTGGAGAGACCTCGGTCCCATCTCTACCGGCCACCTGGGGTTCTTCCCAGAAAATATCCACAATGTCTTCCCAGCTGAATGGGTCTGGTTCTGGCTCTGTCACTTTGCTGTCCTGCTGAATCTTCTCAATGGAGTGGAAGAGATCTCGGTAGTCCTGCTCCAGTTCCCACTCCAGGGTTGCTAGGTGAGCCAGGTCTTGCTCAATGTCGTGAGTGTCGTCCCAGTCATACCTGCTCTCCCTCCACTCCAAGAGATCACTGAACCGGGCTTGTGTAGGGCTCCCAAATTCAGGCTCTGAAAAAGCCTCCCATAACAAGCCAGGACCATCAAACTCCTCTCCCTCTGGCTTGTCATGCTCGGCTGTCCAGGGCAGGTACTGTGCCCCATACCACCAAAGCGCCTGGTATGCATCTTCCAGCCAAATCTCCTGCCATACCCGGTGCTCCAATTCCTTCACCCATTCATCCAGGGGCTGCTCTCCCAGGAAGGGCATCCGCAGGGCCACTTGCTTCTGCAACCGCTGCTCTTCACTGGGGAGACTCTCACCCCGCTGGTACTGTACATTATCCAGGGCCTGGTACCAGATGCCTTTCCTTAATGCATCCCGGCCATCCAGGTCCTCCTCCTCGTATGACACTGCTGGTTCCATGCTGTTGCTGTCAGGGTCGCTGTACTCAGACATGCGTTGCCCTCAAATTGTAAATCCAAGGAATGGTGTTGCCTGTAGCTGTCCTGTAGTCAGTGGGAACGATCCCACCGCTGCCACCAATTGTAACGGACCGTTTTGCACAAAAGGGAAAAAAACCGCTTAGACGATAATCCCCCTTTCAGAGACAGGCACAGCTACTGAATAATCACCAAAACTCACGAACCGCCAATAAGTGAATGCTCCAAACTCCCGAACGGCATACAAGGGAATAAGGTAGCACTTCAAATAAACGAACAGGAACCATACGAATAGCTGCTAGCAGGCGAACAGGAAAAGCTCCCAAGCGGCTTACACTCCTGGCAATCAGTCCTTAGCAGCATACAGTAAATCCCCCCCCAAAGACGAGACAAGGCTCCGTGTTGAGGGTCAAGCAGTGGTCTGTTTAATGGGGGCTACCTGCCCAGCTTTTATGCAGGTCTCCCACCTGGTGGACACTCCCCTAGGGGACCAAATGGGAGACTGTGACAAGGGACAGACAAGTATACAAAAAGGACACACAGTCACAGTATATTCCCACAATGCATCCTGGCTTCCTCCCTTCTGCCCTGGGAGATAATTGGGAAGTAACTCAATTATCTCCCAAGACAAAGGCAAAACTCCATTACACACGTGGGAACACAAAAACAGCATTATACTTTAAAATACATAGAGTAACATTTACTACATTAAACACAGGCATGTAACACATCCCCAGATAGCTCAGGTCTGAGTGCACATTATTAGGTGAATGGCACTCAGACTACATGAATACAGTTCAATCGCCATGGAGCCAAAGTCTTTACAGTCAGTTTCATACGAATGGGCTCCATGGGATTCCTATCTGGAGTATAAGACATTCACACAAAAATACCGAACACCGGGTCATTCGTGTGCTTTCACCGAACAAGAAGGGAGGTCGGCGGCTTCAGCGGTGTTCGCGCAAAACTGTGTCCGATTTTAGTTCCATGAAAATAGAGGCGAACACCGCTGTTCATTAGTATGGTTTAAAATGGCCGCGACCTCGTGTTCGGGATACGAACGGCGGCCACCCAGCGTTCATCAATTAAGCTGCGGTTAACCGCAGCTTCAGGGAGGTTAATTGCCGGCACACTCCAGCTCCAGGTGGTCCAGTCATTCGTACGGTTGTTCGGTAGATTGAAACTACCGAACAACCGTACTTTATGAATATAAGCTTTTCTGCATGGAAAAATAAAGTCTTTTAAAAGGGGGCCATAGTCCAAAGGCAGCAGGCGAGCAACCAGGCTTCTCCAATGCAATGTGGCGAGATTGGTCTCGTCACACTGCTTTATTTATCTTATGTTTTAGTCACCCTGTACCCATTATAGGTGCAGGGTGTGTGTAATGTAATTGTTTATAGTGTGTGCGTGTGTACTGTGAAATGTATTGCCTGCTCTCCTGTACTGCTGAGGTTTGCTACCAACTAGGTGGGTTTGGCTATGGAGCTTGTCTAGTGCCCTCTGTTGGTAGCAACCATTACATTGGTGGCAGCGGTGGGATGGTGTCCTAGTGCAAGGAGAAGCAGCTCTGAGACACTGGTATCGTATGAGAGGTTATTGAGGGCAACGCTAGCCACTGTGCAGCGTCCCTAACTACGGCAGCATGGAGCAGGGATGGATAGAGCCCTGCGAAGAGCACCTCAACATAATACGTCACTACGAGGACGACGCTTACATTGAGGAGGTAAAGAGGCGGTTGGTCTGCTATGGACCAGACCTTTCAAACGAGGTGGTCCACCAAGTAATGCGCCAGTTGAGTGCTGAGAACAGTGCGGCAATGGCCTTTGAGAAAAAACTGTGGAGGTTGAGGATATGGACACCTAGTCTCCAGCGGCAGTGCAAGTTACAGGGAGCCGAAGGTGTCGTCCTTCCTCCCCAGCGGCAGTGCAAATTACAGGGAGCCGAAGGTGTCGTCCTTCCTCCCCAGCGGCAGTGCGAATTCCAGGGGGCCGAAGGTGTCGTCCTTCCCCCCCAGCAGCAGTGTATTTTCCCCAGGGGCAGAGACAGTTGGTCTTTCGCTCCCAATGACAGTACAAGTTACAGGGGGCGAAGGTGTTGTCCTTCCCTCCCAAGCTGACACTGCAAATTCCAGAGGCGAAGGTGTAGTCCTTCCCAGCAGCAGTGTGTGTGTCCTACAGGGGAGCAGACAGTTTGGTCTCTCTCTCTCCCCAGCGGCAGTCACAAGTTACAGGGAGCCGAAGGTGTCGTCCTTCCTCCCCAGCGGCAGTGCAAGTTACAGGGAGCCGAAGGTGTCGTCCTTCCTCCCCAGCGGCAGTGCGAATTTCAGGGGGCCGAAGGTGTCGTCCTTCCCCCCCAGCAGCAGTGTGTCCTACAGGGAGCAGAGACAGTCGGTCTCTCTCCCCAGTGGCAGTGCAAGTTACAGGGAGCCGAAGGTGTTGTCCTTCCTCCCCAGCGGCACTGCGAATTCCAGGGGGCCGAAGGTGTCGTCCTTCCCCCCCAGCAGCAGTGTGTCCTACAGGGAGCAGAGACAGTTGGTCTCTCTCCCCAGTGGCAGTGCAAGTTACAGGGAGCCGAAGGTGTCGTCCTTCCTCCCCAGCAGCAGTGTGAATTACAGGGGGCCGAAGGTGTCGTCCTTCCCCCCCAGCAGCAGTGTGTCCTACAGGGAGCAGAGACAGTTGGTCTCTCTCTCCAGCCGCAGGACAATGTTATGGGAGTGGAGACAGGCGGTCTCCCTCTCCAGCAGCAGCCTGTGTTTCAGGGAGAGGAGCACAGCACCCTATCTCCCCAGCGGCAGTTTACCCTACCAAGGGGAGACACCAATCTCCCAGATGGCGCAGAGGGGACCGTGGTCTCTGTGTCCGACCTACAGGGATGCTGGACAGCCTGTCCAGATCCCCAACTACCCTCACAGGGACAACAGGAGGAGGGGGTAAGTACGAATTCACCTCCCCAGCTAACTCCTAACTTGGCCCCATGGTTAACAAAAGAGATGTTAACCCCCACTGACTCCCATGTTCCCCTGGCTACTGAGCCGGACTATGTTCCCAGCACCCCAGCGGAAGAGCTGGCAGCTGGGCAGAGTGCAGTCGGCCTCTGCCCTCCCTTTGTCCCTTGTCCAGAGCCTGATTGTAACGGAGTCTTACCTGATAGGGAGTCCAGCTCGCAGAGTTATACGCTCACCCTTGCAAAGTAGACACAGACCAGGGTGACCAGGTAAGACGCCACCTGGCCTGTGAGTCTGTGCACGGGGGCTTTCCAGGAAAGGTGCTCCAAGACTCAGTACAGCAGGGATAAGCAGAAGCGTGGTCAAGGGAAGCCAAAGGTCAGAGTAGTCCAGGAGGAAAGCCAAGGTCAGAAGCCGGAAAGACAAGAATCACTGGAACGCAGGTACGGCGTAACAGGAACCAAACAAGAGAACCAGAGTCAATGAACTGACACCCCTCCCAGGGTGAGGCAGGCTTTTATATCCTGTTAATTAGGATCAGATTCAGCTGGAGAGTTACTGACAGATCAGAGCCTTTGGTGAAGTCCAGCCCCCTGGTGCTGCAGGCAATACAAGAATAAACAGGGAGTTATCCAAAGTTCTGAAATGGCTCAGAGGAAGAACAGCAGGATATGGTCCAGAAGAACCACAGTTCAAATCCCCTATTGGGCGCTTCCAGAGCGACCACGTCTGGCAGACTGGATGTCACGGCGTGGACCGTGACACTGATGTCCTTCAAGCTATACCAGCAGAAGAGCTGGCATCAGGGCAGACCGCCGCTGGCCTCTGCCCTACTGATCCCCTTGTCACAGGACTGGCCTGCACCCCCCTCCTCCCAGCAGAAGCGCTGGCATCAGGGCAGAGTGCCGCAGGCCTCTGCCCCTCAAGTCCCCACAGCGTGTTGCCCTACCACCCCAGAGGAATACCCAGGTGCAGTCACTGTTTGCTGTGGGTGGGCTGCTCTAATAACTCTTTGTTGTGGGTGGACTACTCTGGCACTTGCTTATGGTCAGTGGGTGAATCCACTAACTTAGGCACTGACTGACAGAAAGTCAGGTTCCTGGTTAGTCTTCCCGCCGAAGGGGAGATATGTGATGAAGTGCCCTTCGCCACTTGGTCCTGGAGAGGCCTGCTTGCCAGCCTCCTCCCCTGAGACTATGACTCTTTCATGTATTTGGCTTTAAAGCCCCTAGTCTACCTTCAGACAGACTAGTTATGTAGGCTGCTTTATCTTATGTTTTAGTCACCCTATACCCATTATAGGTGCAGGGTGTGTGTAATGTAATTGTTTATAGTGTGTGTGTGTGTACTGTGAAATGTATTGCCTGCTCTCCTGTACTGCTGAGGTTTGCTACCAACTAGGTGGGTTTAGACAGTTCTTCTTGATCTCTCTAAACGTAGCCTTGTCTCGTTATTGGAGGGAGCTGTTATAATCACACTGGGGATTGCTATGCTCTGCATGCTCCCCAGAGTTTGAATCACTTAGCTCTTTTAAGAGCTTGTTCCTGACACGCTCTCCTTGGAGAAGAGGTCTTCCCCACACAGTCCTGGATGCTGGAGGTTCATACAGGGTAGAAGGAAGAGGTCTTTTCCACACAGTCCTGGAGGACAGAAGCTGATCCAGGGTGGAAGGAAGACGGCGAGACTCCAGTCAAGCTACAGCGGTTGTGGAGTCTGCGGTGGTTGTGGTCCTCAGCGCAAGCTAGGAAGCGTCCATCAACGAAGGATACTTGGTCGGAGTATAGGGAGCTCCGTTACAACTTCCATGAAAATCCTGAACCCCTGAACCAATCTGGGTGATTTTTGGATATGTTGCTCACCCAAATCGGGGCTATAAGGTAATATATATTTTTATGGGGTTTATGAGTTTTTTGGGTACTTTCGGGTTTGCCTGTTAATTGTGTTATTTTTTGCCTGTAGATAATTTAGTTAATACAGTACTTGGCTCAATTATCTCCCAGGCAGAGGGGAGGGATTGTATGAGATGTATGGGAATGTCATGCATTGTAACACTGCTGTTATTGGTCTGTAACTTTGTAAAACAGTCTTCCATCAGGTGTAGGTGGGAGTAACCCTTGCATGGGGATTGTCATAAAAGGCCAAGTTTGGCACACTTAAAATCAGTTCACTTTACCCTCAACACGCAGCCTTGTCTCGTGATTGTAGGGAACAACTATAACTACTAGCTCTTATAAGAGCTGTACAGCTATACAGGATTCATGGTCTGCTTAGAGATCGACTTGGGATTACTGCAGCGATACCCACATTAGGGGAGAAGAACATCTCTGGCAGTGAACACCCCTCCGCTCATGGGGTGACTGCCACACAAAGTAAAAATTATTGGGCTCATGGAGTTGATTAATAACAAACATACAAATCATACATCCTTATAACATTTGCATCAGATCCCATTCGGTAAAATGTGCAGTGCAAGACATAAAACTTAAGTTCTAAATTAATAAAAAGAGACCATGGAAAGCAGGATGAATATACATTTTTAACGTAGGAGAATCCTTCTCCACTGAATCCAATAAGGAACAAAGTCTACCTAACTTTAAGTCCCCCCCATCTAGCTAAACAGACAATAAATCCATATATAGCCTGACAGTCTCCCTGACTGACTAGATCATTGCCAAGATGGGCGGCCGCTCCCAACTTAAAATCCCCCTCTTCCACAGAGCTAGCTCTCTCTTATCCAGATCTCAGGAACGCCTGAGTCTATATTGAATCTGGTACAGAGGCAAACAGATGATTTTCTATCACAGCCTAATACAGGTTCAAGAAAGAAAATTGTGAAGCTCTAACGAGGAGACAAAAAAAGACGGAAAAAGTAAATAACTTTGTACTCACAGCCCCCCACACACATACACTGTCCACCCACATATACACACACACACTGCCCCCACACACACATACTGCCCACCAATATATACATGCACACACTGCCCCCACACACATACACTAGCCACCCATATATACACACTGCCCCCACACACATACTGCACCCCCATATATACAGACACACATGGCCCCCCCACACACATACACTGCCCACCCATATATACACACACACACTACCCCCACACACATACTGCCCACCCATATATACCTGCACACACTGCCCCCACACATATACACTGCTCACCCACACACACACACTGCCCCCCACACACATATACTGCCCACCCATATATACACACACTGCCCCCCACACACATAATTCCCACTAGTGATGTTGCGAACCCGAAATTTTCGGTTCGCGAACGCCGAACGCGAACTTCCGCAAATGTTCGCGAACCGGCGAACCGCCCGAACCGCCACTGACTTCAATGGGCAGGCGAATTTTAAAACACACGGGGACTCTTTCTGGCCACAATAGTGATGGAAAAGTTGTTTCAAGGGGACTAACACCTGGACTGTGGCATGCCGGAGGGGGATTCATGGCAAAACTCCCATGGAAAATTACACAGTTGATACAGAGTCTGGTTTTAATCCATAAAGGGCAGAAATCACCTAACATTCCTAAATCACAATCAATATGGATTGACACCTGACATATGACATATTGACACCTTGACATATGGATTGACACCTGTCCTCAGAGCCCCTGATGCACGCGGACACAGAGCAGAATAGAGACTGGTCCCCCTACATAGGGTCACTTGGCAGATATGGATTGACACCTGTCCTAAGGATCCCTGATACACACTGACACAGAGCAGAATAGGGACTGTTCCTCCTACATAGGGTCACTTGGCAGATATGGTTTGACACCTGTCCTCAGAGACCATGATACACACTGACACAGAGCAGAATAGAGACTGCTCCCCCTACATAGGGTCACTTGGCAGATATGGATTGACACCTGTCCTAAGGATCCCTGATACACACTGACACAGAGCAGAATAGGGACTGCTGCCAATTCTGCCATAGGGCCTTCACTTGGCAGATATATGTGGATTGACACCTGTCCCCTAGAGACCATGAGGATACACACTGACACAGAGCAGAATAGGGACTGTTACTCTACATCGGGTCAATACTTGGCAGATATGGATTGACACCTTGTTACAAACTGCTATTTGTAACAGGCCCTTTAAATGGCAAATTGCCATGCTTCCCTGGGTTGTGGAGAAGCCTACTTGCCAGCCTCCTCCCACATGACTATGGCCCCTGGGAGATTGTGAAAATGTATGCACTTTTATTTGGTGTGTATGGCCCTTTAAGACTGTCGGTGGGCATATTGGGGCTTATGGACTCTTTATGTGACTGGTGCTTGCCCTTTAAACACCTTTTTTGGGAAATCAGGAAGATTGGGACACTGCCCCTTTAAGGCCGTGTCCCCAGACTTGTTGGGGACACTGCCCCTTTAAGACGGTGTCCCCTGTGTCCCCAGACCTGGTGCAAACCCTTTGTGCCTGCCTGGCTAATTCCCACTTGGTTCAGTAAATGGGGCTTACTGAACCAAGTACCACACAGGCAGACCACCCAGAAGTGGAAGTGTGCAGGCAATTTATCTCCCAGAAGCTGCGGTTAACCGCAGCTTAATTCGATGTCAATGTTGGGAGGTGTCTTTGGTTCGCTTGTCACATGCAAGCAATCTTTTGATCATTCGACGAGAGGTCATGGTATATGAGGTAGCTAAATTCATGGAACTAAAATCGGCTACATTTCCGCTAATCGCTGAGCTCTACCTTCTCCCCTACTGGTTTTATTAGTTAGAGAGACTAAGTCCGCCCACATGGGACTTAGTCGCTTTTTTCAGTTGCTTTTCAGCCTTATTTCAGTTGTAGAGACTAAGTCCATTCGGGCGATGGACTTAGCTCCAGCCTGAAATAGGTCGAATTCCTCACAGCCCAAATCTATGGAACTGTTTTGGGCAGGAAAATGTGCTTGCCGTCGGTCATAAAGGGACCTCCAGCCAACTTTTTAACCCCTGGATGGATTTGGCTGATTTTTGGTTATGTTTATGTTTTAAGTGTGCTGATTCCAAATATGTAATTATGAAGATGGGATGTGTAGTTTTAAAGTTACAGGGTATGGCTAAAAACTGTATTTTTACTGCCTGTGTTTAATTATGCTAATCTCTTCCCAAACGTCATTTCGTTCAAAGTGGAGAGAATGTTAAAAAAAAATATTTTTGTTCTGAGTGTGAGAAATGCTTTTCAGCCGCTTCTAATCTTAAGTTTGAGGAGCCATACAGGGAGAGAAACCTTTATTGTGGTGTGTAAAGCGAAATTGTTCTGATCAGTTTAATACCTTCCGCTGCCTCCTATCAGTGTGAGCGGTATATGGCAGCCATTTTAGAACCACACCTGGGACCTTATGGGCGTCACCAACAGGGCTTGCAGCGATCCTCCAGAAGAAGAACTCTACCGGCTGCACGTGTCTTACCTGTACATGGAAAGCTGCTGTGGTTCCTTGATGAGCCAGCTGCCCGTGAGTTAATATGTCCCGTGGAGAAGCACTCTGTCCTGTAAAGCCTCACCAAAAAAAGGAGTGGTGTGTTTAGTATTGTTCTGATCAGTTTAATACCTTCCGCGTCTCCTATCAGTGGACGTGTATATGGCAGCCATTTTGTCAGATTCAAGTTCTTGTGCCCTACAGTTCAAAATAACATTCAAATGACAATTCATGACAGATCACACAAGTGAATAGCCCTGCCAACGTCTTCTCAGAATTTTTTCGTTTTCTATGAAGAAATAGAAATGCAAGAGCAGAAAAGAGACTGTTCAGTTTAATACCTTCCGCGTCTCCTATCAGTGGACGTGTACACGGCATTGATTTTTGTAACAGGGAGATTGAAGAAGAGGCTTGGTCGGTCCTCTTACTGCAAATTTTGGGCACTGCACGGTCAAGCTAATGTGACACCAGATAGGAGTGGTGTGTTTAGTACTATTTTTATCAGTTTAATACCTTCTGCGTCTCCTATCAGTGGACGTGTACACGGCCTTGATTTTTGTAACAGGGAGATGGAAGAAGAGGCTTGAATGGTCCCTCTTACTGCAAATTTGGGGGCACTGCTAACAAGCTAATGTGACAATTCAGATAGTGGTGTGTTTAGTACTATTTTTATCAGTTTACCTTCCGCCTCCTATCAGTGGACGTAGGCATTGATTTTTGTAACAGGAGATGAAGAGGCTTGGTCGGTCCTCTACTGCAAATTTGGGCACTGCGCCGGGTCATTGGGTGTGACACCACAGATAGAGTGGTGTGTTTGTATTATTTTTATCGCTTACCTTCCGCTGCCTCCTATCAGGTGGACGTGTACAGTGTCCTGATTTTTGTAACAGATGGAAGAAGAGGCTTGACAATCCTCTTACTGCAAATTTGGGGCACTGCACGGTCAAACTAATGTGACACCAGATAGGAGTGTTGTGTTTGGTACTATTTTTATCAGTTTAATACCTTCAGCGTCTCCTATCAGTGGTCGTGTACACGCAGTAATTTCTGTAACAGGCAGATGGAAGAAGATGCTTGGTTGGTCCTCCTAACTGGAGACTGTGTTGCTGTACGGGTGGCAGGTGGAGCCATTTATAAAGTACACACTGCTTTATAAAACCATTTATAAAGTACACACTGGCGGCTTGAACCCTAGTTGGTGGCGGATAAGTCACGCAAGTCAACAGGCATTCAGAGCTAAAATACAGCAGCGTGTGGACCATTTTTAGCCCAAGGCAGCTCATCTCATCAGGCCCTTTTTAATCTAATGTATCGCCCAGTGTCAGTCCCTTCGGGATCCATCCCTCATTCATCTTAATAAAGGTGAGGTAATCTAGACTTTTTTGACCTAGGCGACTTCTCTTCTCAGTGACAATACCTCCTGCTGCACTGAAGGTCCTTTCTGACAGGACACTTGAAGCGGGGCAGGCCAGAAGTTCTATCGCAAATTGGGATAGCTCAGGCCACAGGTCAAGCCTGCACACCCAGTAGTCAAGGGGTTCATCGCTCCTCAGAGTGTCGATATCTGCAGTTAAGGCGAGGTAGTCTGCTACCTGTCGGTCGAGTCGCTCTCTGAGGGTGGATCCCGAAGGGCTGTGGCGATGCGTAGGACTTATAAAGGTCCGCAATATCCTCCATCAACAATACGTCTCTAAAGCGTCCTGTCCTTGCCGGCGTGGTCATGGGAGGAGGAGGATGACTTCCACCTCTCCCCCTGTTAGATTCCCGTTGTGCTGTGACATCACCCTTATACGCTGTGTAAAGCATACTTTTCAATTTATTTTGCAAATGCTGCATCCTTTCATACTTGTTGTAATTCGGTAACATTTCCGCCACTTTCTGCTTATACCGGGGGTCTAGTAGCGTGGACACCCAGTACAGGTCGTTCTCCTTCAGCCTTTTTATACGAGGGTCCCTCAACAGGCACGACAGCATGAAAGACCCCATTTGCACAAGGTTGGATGCCGAGCTACTCATTTCCCGTTCCTCCTCCTCACTGATGTCAATGAAGGTATTTTCTTCCCACCAGCCACGTACAACACCCCAGGTACCAGATAGGTGACAACGAGCACCCTGGGATGCCTGTTGTGGTTGGTCTTGCTCCTCCTCTTCCTCCTCCTCAAAGCCACATTCCTCCTCTGACTCCTCTTCCTCACAATCCTCTTCCAGCGTTGCCGCAGGTCCAGCCAGCGATGCTGATAAGGCTGTTTCTGGAGGTGATGGTGACCACAACTCTTCCTCTTCCTCTTCACGCTCATCTACGGCCTGATCCAGCACTCTTCGCAGGGCACGCTCCAGGAAGAAAACAAATGGTATGATGTAGCTGATGGTGCCTTCGGTGCGACTGACTAGGTTTGTCACCTCCTCAAAAGGACGCATGAGCCTACAGGCATTGCGCATGAGCGTCCAGTAACGTGGCAAAAAAATTCCCAGCTCCCCAGAGGCTGTCCTAGCACCCCGGTCATACAAATATTCATTAACGGCTTTTTCTTGTTGGAGCAGGCGGTGGAACATTAGGAGTGTTGAATTCCAACGTGTCGGGCTG
>OW240916.1:330107522-330117793 GCA_933207985.1 Pelobates cultripes
TCAATATTCTTCCCAAAGGACCCTTAACAACCGATTCAGCAAAGTTTAGAGTTAAAGGACCACTATAGGTACCCAGACCACTTCAGCTCAATGAATGGATCTGGGTGCCAGGTACCCCTAGTTTTAACCCTGCAACTGTAAACATAGCAATTTCAGAGAAACTGCTATGTTTACATTGAGGGTTAATCCAGCCTCTAGTGGGTGTCTTCCTGACAGCCAGTAGAGGCACTTCCACGATCCTCAATATGAAAATCGCTTTGAGGACACGCTGGACGTCCATAGGAAAGCATTAAGTAATTTTTTCCTATGGGCAGTTTGAATGTGTGCGCGACTCTAGCCGCGCATGGGCATTCGGAGCTGACATTGGCAGGGGGAGGAGAGGTCACCAGCGCCGAGGGAGCCCAGTGCTAGATTAAGGTAAGTGGCTGAAGGGGTTCTAAACCCTTCAGCCCAGCGGGAGGGGGGGGGGGGACCTAATAACCCTATAGTGCCAGGAAAACAAGTTTGTTTTCCTGGCACTATAGTGCTCCTTTAATAATTGACACATATGATGTATTGCTTGTATAGTTGTGTTTGTTGACCTATATAAAGAAATAATATTCTTAGTATAAGAAAAAAAAATTTTCATTAGTGGTTCAGATACTGAATGTCATGAAAATAATGGACTAAAACATAATTTTCCCATATATTTTGCAATTATTATTTTTATTGCTATTAGCTTTTATAGTGTGCCAACATTTTTCTTTTCTGCACTTTATAATTATACAGTGGAATTATTTAACAACAAGTAATTGACAGACAAAGTGGTGAAGTAGGCCTTACTAAAATTAATTTATAATCTAGGACTGGGGTAGGCAACCTTTAGCACTCCAGATTATGTAGACTACATCTCCCATCATGATATTACAGCCATAATGCTGACAAAGCATCAGGGGAGATGTGGTGCACGATATCTGGAGTGCCATGTGTTGCGTACCCTTGATCTAAGGAGATAAAGGTAAGGGAACATCTCAGAGGGGAGGAGAGAAATTGATAGTTATGATGTCTAGTTAAGCGTTTAAAAAGGATGTATAGGAGAAGTGTAGAGTGAAAGGAGAAAGTGACATGGATTGTGGAAACACAGGTGAAGTGACAAGGGAGTGAAAGGAGAAAGTGACATGGATTGTGGAAACACAGGTGAAGTGACAAGGGAGTGAAAGGAGAAAGTGACATGGATTGTGGAAACACAGGTGAAGTGACAAGGGACAGGAGGACTATTATGAAGAGAGAAGAGTCATCCTAAGAGATGGTAAGCATTTTTAAAGAGGTGAGTTTAACTGACTTCTTTAAGGATTGGAGACCAGAGGAAATTTTGATAGGATGAAGTAGAACATGCCCCTGAGAAATCGTGAGAATTACCAGGATAAGTGAAAGTCACTCATAAAGGCTTCATGGCAACTAAATGTAAACCTCATCGATTAAGCAAATAAATACAGTGCATCAAATATCTTATTTTCAATTTATATTTTTGTGTTAATCATTTTGTAACATTTACTCTCTCAAATTCAATTCCCCACTGTTAAATTGCCTTCTTTTCTGTGTAATATTTATGCAACATTACACAGAAATGAAGGCATCAAATCACCTATTTTCCATGCTTATTACAAAGATCCTCCACCCTAAAAGTTTTTATATATCCCAGTGCAAACAACAATGCCAGCAACGAGTACAAAGAGCAGGCTTACTCTGCTCTACTCCAATCATTATAGAGGGTCTAATGCTGGTATAATTTGTGATAAGAAAGATATACAGTCTGTAAGGAACTGTCAGGATTACTAGTTGATCCAGCACGTAGAATTGTGTCACACAGATGACTAATAGGTAATGTATTACCGGGCCTTAGAATGGCCGGACTTAATGTACCAAAGAATAGTCAGGATACTTGCCGCGGTCAGGGGATACAGAAAGAGACACAACGATAAGAGAAAGCCAGAAGTCAGGGATACCAGAATACAGGAAAGTCAAAATCAAAGCCAAAAACCAGAAACTTTAATCAGGAACGCGCTCTCGGACAACCACAAGGGAAACCACGACAGGGCACTGAGAAGGATGAGAACTGGGCCTAAATACCCCTCCTCTAGATCTGATAGGCTGTAACTGGCCTTTGACCCCAAAGGCAGTTACCAGGTTACCATTTGCATAATTGCTGCTCAGCATTAACCCGTCTGTGGGTTTGGTTGCTGCTTGGCACAACGTTTCCTGTGTGGACAGTAAATGCCATTAACCACATTTTTATAAGCGGATGAATACGTGACAGGAACAAAGACAAAGCCAGACCATAGACCAGCTTTACCAGTTGGGAAGGAGTGAATTATACCATGTGAGAAAACAAAGATGAGTTAAGCAATAAAATGCACTAGTGGGAACATTATTCTGCATCCATCAGACCAATATCATCAATCCAAGTTCCATTTAACAGGTCCAAGCACATCAATGCTTGTTTGAGAACAGCACTTCACAACTTATTTGAGAACAGAATATTTTCATATACTTCTAATATTTAGTTTTATGAAGGTGTTTTCCAGTTTAAAAACTTGGGAGAGCAAATCAGCACTAACCCATAAGTCAACTACTGTTTTTTGAATTATTAACTCTAGACAGTCAAGTTTTCGCCAGTAAGTCATCTAGAGAGAGTATCCCACATTTAAAATGCAAACTTTGTTTTGGGCATGTGTAAAACATATTCTTCTCCTTCTCCTTCCTTATCTGCACTTATTCTTTTTTTTAATTCAGCAGATTAGGAAATAAGGTGTCCCATATCCCCTTCCTCATTGTTTCCTGGTTGTGTGATCAAATTTAAATTTGGGTTTATAGGATCTTCAAAGGCACATATATGGTCAGAAAACAGTTACAACTGACTGGCACTGCCACCTATGACATAGCTGAATGACAGTGACACTTTCCAAGTTGTAATGGGTGCTATGGGGGTCACTTAGAAAATAATTAGGTTCTTAAAAGTGTTGTAAGGTACTAAATGTGGGGCAGTCATCATGGAAACGAGTGGAACCAACAAGCACATTGCATTGGTGACTCCACCACTTTTCCATGTCTGCAACACTTTGAAGAATAGACACTTTTTTTCATACGTAATCTCCATATATCCAATACCATGAACACAGGAATACATTTTTGAGCAAATATTTAACCTATTCGACTCTGTTGAAGAGAGTAAAAGATGAGAATGGTAAATCAGTTTGAATTATGGTCTGGGCAGTGAAAGATGATCAAGAAGTGTAAATAATGTCTAGGTCCCCAGTTATACCTTGAGAAAAGAATGGGGACTGGTAGGGGAAGACGGTGCCATCTGTATGTGCCAAGCATGGCATTAACAACTGGCTGCCAGGAACCAAGAGATTACAATGTGGTGGTGAATGTACTTTCATTTACTTCACTTCAAATTTATACTTAGGTAGAAGGTGAAGATGTGCAAGGTCTCTGCATGATACCTGCTGAATGCTTAATGTTCTATTGCTGAGGACAAAGGAAGGTCGTTCTGTCTAATGGACAGCATTTCTTTTCTTATCACCTTTAGATGCCAGAAATGGGAGACTAAAGCTCATCTATATCCCTCCTTCCTAACACAGGTAATTAGTAGGAGAAGAGGGGTGCATATTTAATAACTGAAAGCTTGAGTGTGTGTATGTGTGTTCATGTGTGTGTCTTTGTGTCTTAATGTGTGTGTCTGACTGTGAGAATGTCGCTATGTACATAAATGCCCATACACATATGTATACATGAGCGAGTATCAGGGTTTGTGGAAGTTTGGATGTTTAACTGTGACTGTGTAATGTTTATGTGTTACTGACACATTATTTCAGCAGATAGTTGAGATTGTGTAGTGGCAATTGGTGGGGAGGGCAGCATTTTGACCGTAGAAGCTATGCAGCAACACATTTAGACCAGGCATGAACACAATAGAGCTGCTAAACATACTATGTATAGGTTCTATAAATTCATTAGTTTTGTTAGTTTAGATCAAGGGTGGTAATGAATGTACCAAATGGCACAGATTAACCAAGCAGTAGGTAGACTGACATTTGGTAAATTCACCATAAAACTACCATCACCATAAGAAAATTAGAGTTCCTTCTCTAGCCAGGTAGACCATAGCTTCATGTTTTATTTGATGTCAAGATTTGTAAGGTCACTTGTTGTATTTTAATAGAAATATTAGTGAGAAAGGGCTATTTTTTCCCCATTATTTTTAACTGCTGTAAACTCTCACAACATCTCTGTCTTGCAATTTAAGAATCCAGGTGATAATAGCCTTTTGAGGAGAGCCCAGATGGTACTCATTCCATGTGGTATATTTTTTTTAATTAGCAAGTTAAACACTTGAGTCCTAACCGGGGCCCTGAAGAGCTCTGAGTCTAATTTTGGCAAATGTACTGAGCTATATATATATAACACCTCCAATTACAAAATTTGTGACAGTGCGATGTTACTGCATGTTTGTAGTTAATTAAACAGCACAATGTTGGATATTGCTGTGAGTGCAGAGTTTTAATGCAGTGGATATAGGTGTAGTTGTAGGTCTAATGCTGCAGCATTGGGGTTAATGCTGAGAGTGCAGAGGTAGAGGAACACTCAAAGCACCTTAAGCACAACAGCTCACTCTAGTTGTTATGGTGCCAGGAGTATTCTGCTTTTTCTGCATGTTCTTAGTGCTAATTCATTGAATGATGCGTTCATGCTGTGCTGCCCAATGATAGTTACCTAGTGTCCCTGCATGCAGCACACCAGAGAACAAAATTAGGGTGGTGGGAGTGAAAACCAAAACCAGAACTGACCTGCTGAAATCAGGACTGTTGGTTAGCCTTGGTGTGATATAGAGCAGGTTTTGGGAAGGACTTAATTCAATATATGTTTGTGGTGCCATAACATTTATCTTTGGGCTGAAGCCCTTGGTCTTTTTACCTTTTTGCCTAGCAACTCGCTGATGGCCAGCATTGCAAAGTGAAGCAAACACTTAACTGGAAAATCAATCCCAATACTGACACGCTGGTGATTTATGACTACTTTCTCTATACCTTCTGACCCCACAGCCAGTAGGCAGGGGCGGACTGAGCACTCAGGAAAATTGGTCATGAATCAAGGGCCCGAGGTTCTGAGGGTCCCGCCTGCGGTGCTGAAAAGTAACAGCTGGGCTGGGGATTTGAAAATCTCCCCAGCCATGGGCCCCTGTTACAAAGTTAATTTCCCCCTTCCTCAGCCGGTCACAGAGAGAGACAGCTAATGGGGCCCTCCTAAAATCCACTAGGCTGCCTCTCAGTGTCCCTGAGAGATGAACACATGTTACAGACAGGAGAGCTGTCTGTAATACTGATCAGGCAGCCCATTGTGGCTCAATAGGAAATTACATCAGGTGTTAAACGTTCAGGGAGCCGAGCCGAGCTGCCTGATCACTGTTAGAGGCAGCAAGCAGTGTCTGCAACATCATGCCACAGGTAAGTCTCAGAGGCTCAGGGAGGGGAATCATTTTCTATTAAATTTTATATAATCTGACTGCCCCACAATCCCCTATAAGCCCTCTACCCTCTAAAGCCCTACTACCCCCTATATGCTCTCTACCCCCTACAGTCCCACTAGCCCTATAAGCCGTCTAACCCCACAGCCTCACTACCCCAATAACTCCTGTACCCTCTACAGCACCACTACCCCCTACAAGCTCTGTAACCCTATAGCCCTTCTACCCACCTACAGCCCCACTACTCCCTATAAACCAAGTACCCACTACAGCCTTACAAGCCCCTACAGGTCCTCTAACCCTCCCCTCCACATAGCCTCACTACCCCCATTAAGCCCTGTACCCTCTACAGCCAATATACTTCCAAAACTAACTGCACCCCCTACATCCCCTTTACCTCCTACAGCCCCTCTGCCCCTAAAACACCACTACCCTCTAAAGCTCCTACAACCCCATTACCACTTAAGGTCCTCTGCCCCCTCAAGCCTCTCTGTCTCCTAAAGGCCCACTACCTACATACAATGCTTTCCTATAGGGGAAGTCCTAATGCAAACGTGCAAGACAGAGACTGAACCAGCACTGGGAAACAGCAGCGCTAGAATCAGGTACGTGACAGAAGGGTTTTTTTTTAACTGTGGGGAGCTATAGTGCCAGGAAAATAACTTTTTTTCTGGCACTATATTTTTCCTTTAACTATACTCTCATTCCACATATCCTGACATGACACACAAAGACATACATATAGTCACTTACACTGTGACTCACAGTGAATATACACACAGAAGCATACATTCACTTCAAATGCACATACAATCAAATAAACAGTACATCTACACCAGCATATACACTGCCTGGCCAAAAGAAACATTGCCACCAAAAAAAAAGGACACTTAGATACACTAATATTTTGTTGGTCTGCCTTTAGCTTTGATTACGGCACGCATTCGCTGTGGCATTGTTTCAATAAGCTTTTGCAATGTCACAAGATTTATTTCCGTCCAGTGTTGCATTCATTTTTCACCAAGATCTTGTATTGATGATAGGCGAGTCGGACCACTGCACAAAGCCTTCTCCAGCACATCCCAAAGATTCTCAATGGGGTTAAGGTCTGGACTCTGTGGTGGCCAATCCATGTGTGAAAATGATGTCTCATGCTCCCTGAACCACTCTTTCACAATTTGAGCCCAAAGAATCCTGGCATTGTCATTTTGGAATATGCCCTTACCATCAGGGAAGAAAATATCCATTGATGGGATAACCTGGTTATTCAGTATATTCAGGTAGTCAGCTGACCTCATTTTTGGGCACATAATGTTGCTGAACCTACACCTGACCAACCACAGCAACCCCAGATCACACCACTGCCCCTACAGACTTGTACAGTAGGCACTAGGCATGATGGGTGCATCACTTCATCTGCTTCTCTTCTTACCCTGATGCACCCATCACTGGTGGTTACCCATTATCCTTTTCAGTTTTTAATAATGTGTTGGACAGTTCTTAACCCAATTTTAGTAGTTTCTACAATCTCCTTAGATGTTTTCTCTGCTTGATACATACCAATGATTTGACCCTTCTCAAACAGACTAACATCTTTTCCACGACCACGGGATGTGTCTTTCGACATGTTTTTTAAGAAATTAGAAACTACTCATTGCATCAGTTGGGGTTAAATAACTTGTTGCCAGCTGAAAGATAATCACCCATGCAGTAACTATCCAATAGGAGTCTCTTACCTATTTTCTTAGTTAAATCCAGGTGGCGACTTTTGGGCCAGGCAGTGTGTATTGGTGTGCAGTCCTAATTTTGCCCATGGGCCCAGGCTATTGACAGTCCGTCCATGCCAGTAGGTATATAATAGTTCTCAATAAATTGTGTCTAACCAGGTTGGGGAATTTAAACAGTGCTGTAAAATATGACTATATGACTATATATAATCAAGGCTAGATTTCCCATTAGGTAGAGTAGGAACCTACATATATAGGCATGTCCTCTAGGAGCTACTTGTTTCTTTTTGAGTTTAAGTGGGATGATGGTAACAGATAGGCAACAGGAGCCTTGGTCAGCATCCTCTGTAGTCTTGTCCGCCTTCTATGTTTGATAGAAGATCAGCATGAATAGTCATAAAGGGTGTAAAACTCATTGCTGCCCCAGCATCTCCAGTGGCTTTGCGTCAGGCTGGAGGGGAAGTCTGTCACATAGAAAATGCCTTGCAGGAGGAGCAGGGGCACTGAGTGTTACACACTGTATAACACTACCTGCAGTTCAACAATCAATCATAGAAGGCTGTCTGGACCACATAAGACATAGGAGGAAGAATACTTTGCAAAGAACCCTTCATACTCCACTTGCCCTAAAAAATGCTTTTCTCCAGTCCCTCTACTTAGTCCCAATTTTAACCACTCACAATGTGAACCTGAAAAACAACCTTTACCATAATCATAGGTTTCAATCACATGCACTCCATTTACCCTAATACATCATTTAACCTAACTCTAACCCTAAACTCAAAAATCAGAAACATCCCTTGTACCCAAATAATCACTCTAAACCCAATAATCCTAATCACCTCTTATACCATAACTTTAACCACTCTCAAGCGTTTAACCTTAATAACACTAAACACCCTATGCATAAACATTGCTACAGGGGGGTAAGACAGGGTACTTGCCCTTCCCACTATAGCCTCTAACCCTTCCCTGCACCCACTACAGCCCCAGTTACCCAAAACAGCCCCTATCCCCCTGCACCCACTATAGCCCATATACCCCTGCATCCTCTACAGCCCCTATTACCTCCTGCAACCCATATGCCACCTGCGCCCACTAAAGCCTCTAATACCTCCTCTACCCACTACAACCTCTATTACCGCTGCATCCACTACAGTAACTAACCCTCCCTTGCACTTACTATAGCCCATCTCCTCCTCTACAGCCTCTATCCCTTCTGTGACTACTACTAATAGGATTTTGTGATGGAAATTATTAGTGTGGTCCCCAGTTTTGACTGTGGTATCTAATGATCTAAAGGCAGCTGGGACCAGTCGCCAAGAAAACAAAGTGATAACACACTATGCCGTGAAAGGACTGAAATCTTGCAGCGCCCGCAAGGTCCCCGTGCTCATGAAAGCACATGTACAGGCCCGTCTGAAGTTTTACAATGAACATCTGAATGATTCAAAACTGGGTGAAAGTGTTGTGGTCAGATGATACCAAAATTGAGCTCTTTGGCATCAACTCAACTCCCGTGTTTTGATGAGGAGGAATGCTGCCTGTGTGTCATGAACTTCAGAACCAGAGACGCTGACAGAACACAGGCACAGGAAGTGCAGCACTAGTCCTTAGAGTGTCCGGGCTGTGCACATAGAGAGAAGTCAGGATACAAGCCAAAGTCAGAGGGAACCAGAGAGACAGAATAATCGATAAGCCAAGCTGAGGTCAGGGGTTAGAGAAAACGGGATAAACGGTAAGACAAGCCAAGATTCGTTAACCAGAAAATCAGACAAATGGACAGAGTATACGCGCTATTGGGCTTTCAAAAAAACACAAGTGGGCAAGGAGACTTGGGAAAGGTAAGTATACATACTCTTAGGTTAACTCTGATTGGCTAACTTCCAGTCAGAGTTAATTATCATACGTGGGAGGTACCTGTACCTCTCACTTTAATAAGTGATGTCATTTTTGCGCACCAAGTCAGATGACTGACTAAGGCGCCTATATACATATGCTGTACGCAAGCGTGCAACGTCTGACTTGCCGCCAAGGGTGAGCAGCTGCGGACGGAGTGCGGCTACTGGAAACCGCCACTCATTACAAGCGAGAGTGTGAAGAAGCCACGAGCTGTGTGTGAGCCTGTGAAGGGACCACTCATGGCACAGGTAGGAGGGAAGCTGCCGTGAGCAGCGTGCGGCCGCCCCGGACTGCCGCATGC
Source organism: Pelobates cultripes (assembly GCA_933207985.1). Lineage (NCBI taxonomy): Eukaryota > Metazoa > Chordata > Amphibia > Anura > Pelobatidae > Pelobates > Pelobates cultripes. Next base: position 330,116,959 of record OW240916.1, read on the forward strand.
GGTACCCTGACAAGATAACCCCAAGAACACTATCCCCACTGTCAAACATGGAGATGGAAACATTATGCTTTGGGGGTGTTTTTCTGCTAAGGGGATATGACAACTGCACCGCATCAAAGGGACGATGGACGGGGCCATGTACCGTCAAATCTTGGGTGAGAACCTCCTTCCCTCAGCCAGGGCATTGAAAATGGGTCATAGATGGATATTCCAGCATGACAATGACCCAAAACACACAGCCAAGGCAACAAAGGAGTGGCTCAAGAAGAAGCACATTAAGGTCCTGGAGTGGCCTAGCCAGTCTCCAGACCTTAATCCCATAGAAAACCTGTGGAGGGAGCTGAAGGTTCGAGTTGCCAAATGTCAGCCTTAAAACATTAATAACTTGGAGAGGATCTGTAAAGAGGAGTGGGACAAAATCCCTCCTGAGATGTGTGCAAACTTGATGGCCAACTACATGAAACATCTGACCTCTGTAATTGCAAACAAGGGTTTTGCCACCAAGTACAAAGTCGAAGGGGTCAAATACTTATTTCACTCATTGACATGCAAATCAATTTATAACTTTTTTGACATGCATTTTTCTGGATTTTTTTTTTTTTATTCTGTCTCTCACTGTTAAAATATGCATACCATTAAAATTATAGACTGATCATTTCTTTGTCAGTGGGCAAATGTTTAAAATCAGCAGGTGATAAAATACTTTTCCCCTCACTTTATATAACTCTAAAAATAATCCCTTTATAACCTTACACCCCCCTTTACCATAAACACATCTAACTTAAATCCTGCATACAGTACATTTACACAGAGAAATGTACTCACAGATACTCAC
>OW240917.1:0-18484 GCA_933207985.1 Pelobates cultripes
AAAGGCGAGAACATTTTTTTTCTGTATCTCCTCTAGGGATGTGCATGGGCACAATATTTAGTTCGGTTCATTTCGGAAATCCGGGTAAGTAAAAAATTCGGTTCGGTTCGGCAATTCGGATATTCGCAATCATCCCTCTCTTGCCACCACAACTTCTTACACATCTGTAGGGTTCCCTAACCCTAACCCTAACCTTACCCCTAACCACCACAACCACTTACACATCTAGGGTTAGGGGTATGGGTATCACAGGGCTCCCAGTGCAAAGATTTAGCTTATTGGTCTAGATTCCAGTCATCAAAGTAATTTTCCCTCCCTCTCTTGTTTTGCCACTTTTCAGAAATCCGAAGCACTTCGGCACTTCTGAAATTCGGCACTTTGGTTCGGTACTTCCGAAATTCGGCAATTCCATTTGGTTCGGTGCTTCCGAAATTCGGGTCTTCGGCACTTTGGAAATTCAGCAATTTGCCCATTTCGGATGCATCCGAATTTCCAAATTGCCGAAATTCGTCCGAATTTACATTCGGAACGAATCTCCTCCAATGCAAGTTTTTGTAGGCAAGTAACATGCAACAGTGGTCTGTTGGCTGGTTGTATGTGATGAGTTAAGCTGTATGTGCATCACCCTCTAAAATGAGAAGTGATTCTATATCTCAAATGCAAATTCTTAGCTAGATAAAAATTCAAGATATATATTTTAGAAATTAATATTAATCATTTTCAGTCCAGTGCCACCATGTCTGAAGCTCAGTGGGTGTTACCTTACTGTAAATCCCCCGACCTCCAGTCACTCCTTCGTCCCACATGCTCTCTGGTTAGATTTTTCCTTCAAACGTTTTACTTGACACTGACACATTAGCTCAGTGCCATAGTGCCAGCATCTGAACGGAATGAAATCAGTCACTCTTCCTGTAGCAATTTGCATGCTAAGGATAGGATAACCTGGCAAGTGCACACAGAGGGGTACCTAGGATACTTGTCAGCCAAGGTGGAAATCTATTTTGGCACCCTACTTTTAAACTTTTGTGTGTCGCTTTGCACTCAATTAGCCCTATTGTGTGTTCCTTCTTATCGTGTGTTTCTCCCTTCCTTCTATCTTCTTCTAACTTCTTGCTTGTCTCTTAACCCCCCTTGCCACTTGTCTGTTTCTCAACCCTTTTACCTTTTTGTCTCTCACACACATAGTTACATAGGCTGAAAAGAGACATGTGTCCATCAAGTTCAGTCTTCCACACATTTGTTTTTTGCTGTTAATCCAAAAGAAAGCAAAAAGGAAACCCAGTTTGAAGGCAAACCTAAAAGAAGGCAAACCCAGTTTGAAGCACTTCCACTTTTGCAACAAACTAGGAAAAAAAATCCCTCTTGACCCTAGATTTATTCTTGGATCAAGAAGCTATTATCCTACAGTTGAAAAACTATATAATTAAATATTCTGTTTTTGCAAATATGCATCTAGTTGCTGTACTAACTCTGATAAAACCACTTTTTCAGGCCGAAAATTTCACATCCTTATTGTTCTTATGGTTAAAAAACAACAACTTTCTTTTGCCTTAGACAAAATCTTCTTTCTTCCAGTCTAAACGCATGACCTTGTGTCCTATGTAAAGTCTGGTTTGTGAATAGATTTCCACACAATGGTTTGTATTGGCCCCGGATATATTTGTATGTTATCATATCCCCTCTGATGTGACATTTTTCTAAACTAAAGAGGTTTAAATTGGTTAACCTTTCTTCATAGCCGATATGTTCCATTCCTTTTATTAATTTTGTAGCCTGCCTCTGCACTTTTTCTACTGCTGTAATATCGTTCTTTAGAACAGGTGCCCAAAATTGCACAACATATTCTACATGTGGTCTTACCAGTGATTTATAAAGAGGCAAAATAATATTCTCATCCCGAGAATGAATGCCCTTTTTCATGCATGACAATACCTTACTGGCCTTAGCCACTACTGATTGACATTGCACATTGTTGCATAGTTTGTTGTCTATAACAATTCCCAAGAGCTTCTCGTGTGCTGTTATCTAATTCGCTTCCATTAAGGGTATACGTTGCTTGTGTATTCTGAAGTGCATAACTGTGCATTTTTCTACATTAATTTCATCTGCCATTTGAGTGCCCAGTCCTCCAGCCTATCGAAATCCCTGTGCAGCAAAGTAATATGTGGCTCACATTGTATTACCTTACAGAGTTTTGTGTCATCAGCAAACACTAAAACATGACTTTCAATGCTTTTTAAGATAATTTATAAACATGTGAAATAGAAGGGGTCCCAGAACAGACCCCCGAGGGACACCACTTGCCACCTCTATCTAGCTTGAAAATTTACCATTAATGACAACTCTTTGTACTCTATTTTTAAGCCAATGTTCTAAGAATTTTCATCTAGATTGACTTCTTTGAGTTTGAACACTAATCTATTGTGTGGAACTGTATCAAATGCCTTAGCAAAATCTAAACAGATCACATCCACTACAACATCCTGATCTATACTTCTACTTACTTCATCGTAGAATGCAATCAAGTTAGTTGGACATTATTATTATTATTATTATTATTATTACTGTTATTTATAAAGCGCCAACAGATTCCGCAGCGCTGTACAATTAGTGGAGAACATACAATATACACACATAAATACTAAAGTTAGAGAGGGCCCTGCCCGCAAGCTGAAATCTCGCCATTTAAGCTCTTTTATGCAGGGGTAGATAGCCCGTGAGCTTACAATCTAAAGGATACCGTGGGGATTTGAGAGAAGAGGTAGCTGGGGAAATTTGGAAGTGATGGCTAAATAAGGAAACAGAGAGTTGCAGCTATTGGTAGAATATAGAAGGAATGAAGAGGTAAGTGAGTGAGAATTTTAAACAGCTGGAGGAACATGCTATAAATTTAGGGGGAACGCGGGTGGGTGGGTTGAGCCGAGTAGAATTGTAGAGGCTTGCAGTAGGGATGGTGTGAAAAATGGGCCTAGAGAGGGAGTAGAGATAAACAGTTATATCAAGGTATTTACAGCTAGGAGTGGCAAGCATGGGGGAGGAGTGGGAGGGGACAAGAAACAATTGTGATTTACAATTTAGAATTTTGCCAATCAAATCCTAACAGCCAGATTATTAATTAATGCATGTAGCTGCAAGTACAAGATACTACAGTAATACACTATAGATAACAATGAAAACATTATCATAAAGAAGTAATCTAGTGGCAAAAGTAAACGAAATCCGGTGGACATGACCTGTGCTTCATAAAACCATGCTGGTTTTTGCTGATAACCATGTTCTTCTCAAGGAATCCCTTAAAAACCTTTCAAATACCTTCCGAGCCACAGAAGTTAAGCTCACATGTCTATAATTTCCAAGCAAGGATGTTGAACCCTTTTTGAATATAGGAACCACATCTGCCTTCCTCCAATCCTCGGAACATTTCCTGAAAGAAAAGAATCTTGAAAGATTAAAAACAGAGGTTCACTTATTTCTACACTTAGTTCCTTAACTACTAATGGATGAATACTGTCAGACCCTGGAGCTTTATTTATATTAACTTTCTTTAGTTGCTGCAGCACCTTGTCTTGAGTTAGCCAATTACAATTTTCCTGCAAGTTTTTTGCAGCAATCATTTGCATATCTATTGCCATAGGTTCTTTCTTAAAATATACAGAGGAGAAATAGTTATTGTCTGCCTTTTCCTGGTCTTCATTAACTAACACCCCCATGCCAGTTTTAGTGTACCTACACTTTCATTTTTTTTTTTTTGAAATTTATGTACTTAACAAATGCTTTGGGGTTAGTTTTGCTCTCTTTGGCTATCATTTTTTCATTCTGAAGTTTACAGAATCTAATCACCTTTTTGCCAGTCAATACATTGTAAAGATGCCCTTAACTTATTGAAATTGGCCTTTTTAAAAAAATATATGTTTTAGTATACCCCATGTGGTTTTGTTTTGTTTTTTTAGTTTATTTCAAAGGACACCATATTACAATCACTATTTCCCAAGTGCTCACCTACTTGAATTTTGGTCAAAAGATCAACGATGTTTGTTAGAAGAACCAGGTCCAGACAAGCGTCCTTTCTAGTTGGAGCTTGTACAAGTTGTGACATGGTGTCATTTAACAAGTTTAAAAACCTAATTCCCTTTGCTGAACTAATAGTCACTCTATCCCAATTTATGTCTGGGTAATTAAAATCTCCAATAATTAACATGTTACCCAGATTTGCAGCTTTCTCAGCTTGCTCACACAGCTGTTGTTCCTCATCAATATTAACATTAGATGGTTTATAACACATCCCAACCAATAATTGATTTCCCTTCTTTGCCCCAAGCAGATATTTACCCATAAAGCTTCCACATTTCCCTCATCACATTCTACTTGCTTGAGATTTGGCTTTAACTCATGGTTGACATACAAACATACCTCACCACCTTTCTTGTTTTTGCTATCCTTTCTAAATAGTGTGTACCCATATAAGTCAACTGCCCAGTCATGTGTCTCATCCCACCATGTTTCAGTTATTCCTATTATGTCATATTGTTTAGTGTATTACATACCTCCTCTGTGGCAGGTGTGGAGCAGAGGCGGGTGGCAGGTGTGGAGCAGAGGCATGATTAGTGGTTGGTGAAGCAGGGAATGATCCCTTCTCAGCATTCAACCGTTTCTAGGCATCAGATACCATGTAGCAATGCTCAGTGGCTCCTGGTTGGTGGGTGACTGACACCAGCACCCACCTTCATCCAATGCACAAGTCACATGCACCACCAGCCCCCCCAGTTTTGCCGCAGAGTGCACACAATATTGGAGGAACGCACCACAAATGTGTTTAGCACTTCACTGCTTCACACTCAACATGGGAAGAGGTGGGGAAACAACTGTATTATACCACAGACAAAGTAACACATTGAGGACACCTTAGGAGTACATCCACAAAACTTCCTAATCCCCACTAGTTAGGGAGTAAGTGTGGCACAGTGCACTGGTTAGGAGAGCAGGAGTCACCATATGCCTTCTCAGTAGAAACCTCCTCAAAGGGATCACAGCATGTTAAAATTAATTTAAACGATAGAAAACAAAAAACTTAAATGATGCTTTTTTTAAATATTGGTGATCACAATCAAAATGGTGAGACAGTATACCACCTTCTTCTCCACTTTCTTATACATAAACCTTTTTGCACACTATACAGCTTTTTCATATATATTTTTAAGCCATCCTCGTATTGCCATTTTTCTACAGACACCACATTGGGACCATATTGCACCATACCTATTTAAAATTCTGGCGGTCCCTTAGTCCTGGGAGGTCAGGGTATTCAAAGTAACATGCATTAATTTGTGTTAAACGTCTGTAAGCAATCTTTGAATTTAGCTGTGCCAAGAGTGGAAACCAGATTAAAAAGATAACGTATTGGTTAAATAGCTGAATGTGAAAATGCAAGTCATTGTGGTAAAGAAGGCCGACATGATTAACGAGATGGGATGGTGGTTAGACAAAGGAGTTGAAATCTACTTCAGGCTGTGCATGTGCTTAAGGATGTTGGGAAGATACCAGAAAAAGAAATTGAGAAAGATATTGCACAGGTTTCGTAAGGACAGAAGAAATACAGGAAATCACGCTTATGGAGTGAGAAGATGGGATTGAGGGTACAGGTTGCGGTGAATGTGGATTTTTTCTATTCCCAAAATTGTGTCCACAGATTTCACTCACTCTTCCTTGTAAATAATACACTGAACAGTGAGAGTGTATTTGTCAGTAGGTACATGCGACGCGAGCTTAGAAAAAGCCAACGTTTTGTTTGTATAAACCAGTGCAATAGAAAAACTTCCACAAATAGCACACAACATGTATTCCAAATAGTTATAGGTATTACGATGAGTCGGTCTTACTAAAACACTATAAACAGTTTCCTAGAAGAATTTAATTTAAAATATTCTCTAACCAATGTTCATTTTTGCTTTACAAGTTGACTTTAAATTACACTTTCCATTATGATGATTGTTAATTAAGATTATTAAGATATGCATTTAGGGTTCAGCTCTGGTTTGTTCTCAAGCTTTTAATATTGCTTTTGTCCTGAAAAACTATAATAATGAGTCTATACAGTCCATTTTATTTTAGAACTAACAACACTGCAGCCCTGGAAAACAAGCGTTGTTTAATTTCTGCTGATTTTAAATTGTTTCTGTTTTATCATGACAACATTCTGGTTCAATGTGCTGTTGCCATTTCCGAATATCATTTATTTCTTTTTTTGTCTCCTCTGTTATATTTTCATATGACCCCCTGTATTTCTGCTCCCTGGGTTATCTCAGACTATGTAACACATCATTTAAATGGTTTGCTTCCTCTGATTGGCCTGAACAGAGCATGTTCTCTGACTGCAATGACTGTCGAGGGTGAATAACTTAGCATTACAAAATCAAACTACGTCGACAGGCTTACGGTAAAAAAAAAAACACGCACAAAAATGAAGACATGTCTATTTTGACTGTACAGCTAAAGAGGGTAGAAGGCATTTTTTCATGCGATAGGATGAGTCCCACCATATGGGGTTCAGCATCAAAGAGATTGAATGCATTTGACCTGGTCGCTCCTACCTGCATCGATACACGGGACAATACACAGATAGATTATAGGTTAATACAATACATCTTTAACAGCCCAGAGATTGGTTGATCTAAAACTGGTAGAGCCTGTGCAATCACAACAACTCGGCAGTGCGCCATGTATTCCAACTTGGTAAAACATGACAAGCGGTAGTGTATGCTGTAATGGATAAAATGCTTCCATTAGATTAATCATTCAGCATTGTTAGAGGCGTAACTACAAACCACGTGGCCCCAGTGTAAAAATTGCCCTGGGACCCCCCCTGGGGTCTACACCCCCCATTCATCTATTTCCCCCTCCCCCCATACGTGCACCCCCCTTCCCACATACACATGCAGACACACACACACATACAAACACACATACACAAACACATGCAAAATGTTTTAGTCACCCTCCTGTTTCCTAACCTTAAGATGCAGGAGGGTGACCTTCCCTGGCGTCCAGTGGTGGGTCAGGCTGATGGGAGTCAGAGTTTCCACTCTCTGATAGCTGGGAGGAGTGACCGGGGCAGACATTTCCTCCCAGCATCTGATTTCATCACAATGTGATGGCAGATAAGAACCATTCTGCCCATCTAGTGTGCCCAATAAACAGGGGATCGCGCTGTTAAAGCGCTGCAGCGCCCTGGAAATCCATAGCTATCGGGTGGCCCTATCAGCATGCAGTGAGAGATGCTTATTTTAACGTGATACCTGTAGACAGGACTTCCATTGACTACATATGAATACTAATGTTTTTCAATGCATGAATTGTTGCTGTCCCAACCCTCATTTAAAGGTTTCAAATACATGTAATATGCTGCTAAGACATCATTCTGATTTAGGCCTAGATTTAATTTAATATTTTTGGATAATCTTAATAAAAATAATAATAATTATATATATATATATATGAAATTATTAATAGTTTTCAAAATAACTAATAATAGTTTTTCAAAATATTAAATCATTTTAAAAGTTTATCCAAAAATATTAAAGGCACATTATACATGTATTCCTAACACTATAATGTTAAACTAGCTGTTTAGGTCCCCGCCCCCATCTCTCTGGAGTGAAAAGGTGATTTTTACTTACATTTTCTCCACCATGGCTGGTCCAGCCTCCATGGCTAAGATCATCAATTAGCCAAGTATTGGAAGGCTATTGAGCATGTATGGCAAAATGCAGTTCTGCACCAATCAGCATCTCCTCATAAAGATGCATTGAATCAGTACATCTCAATGGGGAAAGTTTAGCGTCTCCATGTAGAGCGTGGAGATGCTGAACGTCAGTGCTGCACACTGTGCAGCACTGGACTCGGAAGCACCTCTAGTAGCCATCTGAATGACTGCCATTAGAAGTGTTACAAGGCAGCAATGTAAACCTCTTTTAAAAGGCAGTGTTTTCACTGAAAAGCCTTCTGGGACAGGCTATAGACATCAGAACAACTACATTAAGCTGTAGTGATTCTGGTGACTATTGTGTCAGTTTAAATTTATTTTTATTTTATTTTTATTTATTTTATTTTTCATAATTTTAATTTTCATCATGCTACCTGGAGTCCGCTTTGAATTATTTGCAAGTTAAATCTTAAATGTCTATTCTTGAAAGTAGAAATTAAGATTTTAGGCGTCCCCCTCTTTACGCGCCAATGAGCTATTAGTTCATAGATCAGATGTATAGATTAGTAGCATCACTAATGCCAAGAGCTTTGATTAATGACATGACGTTATGACATTTCGTAGCTCAGCCTGTCTGTATCTGTTGTAGTTTGAAATTGGTTTAGAGGAATTATCACCCCTCTAAAAATGTTATCTTTTTTAATAAGCCAAAGTATTGATTTGACACTATTTTCATGTAACAGAAGAAAGAATAAAACATTAAATTTAATCAGACCCTAAAAAGGTGCATCAGGCACCAGATTCTGTATTTATAAAAGTAGCAAATATTAGAAGAAGTTAGGGCATTAGAAGACTGCGAGATGATGTTCTGTAGTATATCATTTATTTTTAATAGTATTGCATTATGTGAGCAGGTGAAACTGAATTTCCCTTTTATGGCAGAATGTATTAGACAAATTCTACCATATAAAATCTGAGAATATATTGCAAATGGATTTGGGCCGCTGATGCAAAGCAACAAGCACTTTAGATGTAAGATGGGCAAACACTTTGCAAGATGGACTTGAAATAGGGCGATATATCACTGTATAAAAATATTACAAAACTCCACCCAGCTCAAAACAAAAATTGATATTTATATTTATATTATTTCTGCATTTAATACAAATCTTCAGGATTTGTACATTCAGTAACATTTTTCGATAGAATGTTAGTATTTCACAGAGAGCTACAAGGCAGGGCTTATAGCACATAGAGGCAATTTTCGTTTTAGCAAATAAGATGAATAATGTACGGCTTAGTTACATTTTCCTGGTTAATGGAACACTACAGGCACAAAAAATGACTTTAACTTAATGAACCCGCTTTGGTGTATATGAAATCCCCTGCAGTCTAACTGCTCAATTCTTTCCTAAATTGCAGTCGAGCTGTGAAACTGCAAGGGCATTGTCTATACACCAAAGCTGCTTCATTGCACTATGTATTTCTGCTGCGTAGTCCATGTCTCCTCCTTTCATAAAACATATTTCTCATTGAAAAGTACATAATGTAGCTCAGCCAATGAGAGATCAGTTTGAGCTGAGACTCTGACTTGCCTCTGCCCCACAACCAATCACTGCCCTGATTACCTGTATAGTAATTCAAGGTTTGCTAAAAAGGGACATACAAGAAGAAAACTCTGATTGGCTGGTGTGGCAGAGCCATTTCAGCACACTGATCTCCCATTGGTTAAGCAAAATATGTACTCCAAATAAGGAAGTTACTTTTGGGAAGATAGAACATTTGGCTAAGTGGGCGGGGTTATGTAACAGCAAATAGTAAACCTATCTTTTTTAGCAAAACCAAATGAGTTTTAAACAGGGAGAGAAGTACACCATGAGGCCAAAATCAAAATGCAGTTAATTTGTGTTAGTGCCCAGATTGTGTACATAGAGTGTCCTATTAATTTTCTTCAATGCTTTGTAGAGATAGCAAACTTATATTACAGGATCAAAGGCTTCTGATTGGAGGTTTGGAAATGGATCTGTCTTCTGATCCTGCTTGCAGTGTATAGCCTACGCAGCAGGAATTCTAAAGGTATACTTGAGTGATACTTGCTATTTACTTTCTTTGCTTATTTTTAAAGGATGATAATTAGAAATCGGTATAGGTATATGACTTTGGTGGCAGACCAGAAAAAAAGAAATATTAAATGGTTGGAAAATGGTTGACTTTCTTTCCCCTCTAACAACTTCACTGACAATACAGTGGTTTAATAGGATAATTTGTTTTAGCAATGCATATAAAACGGGAATTTCAAAACGAAAACTTAAAGGAACACTATAGTCACCTAAATTACTTTAGCTAAAAAAAGCAGTTTTAGTGTATAGATCATTCCCCTGCAATTTCACTGCTCAATTCACTGCCATTTAGGAGTTAAATCACTTTGTTTCTGTTTATGCAGCCCTAGCCACACCTCCCCTGGCTATGATTGACAGAGCCTGCATGAAAAAAAAAAAAAAACTGGTTTCACTTTCAAACAGATGTAATTTACCTTAAATAATTGTATCTCAATCTCTAAATTGAACTTTAATCACATACAGGAGGCTCTTGCAGGGTCTAGCAAGCTATTAACATAGCAGGGGATAAGAAAATCTTAATTAAACAGAACTTGCAATAAAGAAAGCCTAAATAGGGCTCTCTTTACAGGAAGTGTTTATGGAAGGCTGTGCAAGTCACATGCAGGGAGGTGTGACTAGGGTTCATAAACAAAGGGATTTAACTCCTAAATGGCAGAGGATTGAACAGTGAGGCTGCAGGGGCATGTTCTATACACCAAAACTGCTTCATTAAGCTAAAGTTGTTCAGGTGACTATAGTTTCCCTTTAAGTTTTAATATCAGTATTAAAAACCTATATTCATGTAATACAGAATATCCTGCACTAAGAGATTATCAGCAACAAATGTTCTTTTTTTAGCTAGAGGAAATAGTGTTGTTTGTTGACGTATCATGCCTCTTGGCGCTAAACTTAATTTAAACAATCCGTTTGATGCTCAATTGTAAAACAAATCTTGTATTATTTTTGTCTTTCAAAGAGAATGAGAAACTCCTTTAATTTACTTTTGCCGTCTGCATGCATTATGAAAGAAACAGCATTACTCCTCAGTTTACAAAAAAGAGAGTAATCTGTCTTGATTATTTCCTAGATTTGTTACTGTTAAACAAACACAGATTTCCAGATTTGTTCGCAAGATAACTTGCCCCAAAGAAAAAATAACTAACAAAATGCGAGCATGTTTTTGGGGTATATCTACTGAATAGTGAAACAAATTCAATTAAGTGTTCCTTTAATGTGAAACTGTCGAGATTTTAAATATTCTGTACTTGCGCCCCATTTGTGTTTGCTTGTTGACCATTTAATAGAACCACATATTACACATATTATAGTACACATATAATAAAATGCACATTCCATATAAAACAAATTCCATATAATGATAATCACCTCTGACAGTATGTTTTTTCTTTTTCACTTTTAGTTTATAGAAAAACTTATCAGGGCAGAAGATAATATATACAATATATTCAATACTTTGTGCACTGCATGGAAAGAGCAGATTAGTAAAATGAATGTAGCACTATAGCGCTACATGGAGAGTTATCTGTAGTAATATAAACCAGAAAACAATGCCAATGAGAGCATGGGTTGTTGGAGCAATAAATCCAGTATTGTGAAGACAAGAGAAGAGATGTCTTATGTAGCTCCCGTTATCGAAACACACATTCCAATCCACTAAGAGGATACAAAATGTACATATGCTCACACAGTGCACGGTATAAACATACATTGGAAAATAAAACCTCCAGCTGAAAATATGGCAACAGAGAACGAAAACAATAAAATATAAATTCAATTCAATGTTCCCATGTTAAACCTTACTGGGCCCAGAGTTCTAGTGAAGCCATGATGACCTGCCCCAGGACCACATTAAGAGCCCAGTAGGCCTGGTGCTGACAATTATGATGAGCCCAATTACAAAATCTTATCAACAGAAAACAATAAAAACCGTTATACCTCCCAAGCGTCATGGATCTGGTGAAGGTGGTGCTGGAGGGAAACTCACAGGATATAGCTATCAGAAAACACATACCCCATGCTTATCTCGATCTTTCAAGTAAATCCAAACCTCCTAGCAGTGTCCGGTGAAGCAGGATTTTGGTAGGCCGGGTAAAAGGGTTGGCCACTGATGTGATTCACATAAGCAGAACCGCCCAAAGGCACAAACATGCTCAAAAAGGGGGCATATCTGAAGAATTAGATGGTCAGCCTGGCATGAATGCACATCAGGCTGCCTGCCAATCATGCAGGATGACCAACCAAGGGCATACTGTGCAGACAGCACCCGGAGCTTGGCATAAATGCGTCTAATGATGTGTTAGCTCTATGCTTTCTAAGATCTGTCTCCTAGAGCTCGTTGATCCACTCCTCTCCTTACCTTCTTAATAGCAGGCAGAAGTTATACAGTCTGGGACAGAGAAAAGGTGGATGTAGTGAGCATAGAAGAAAGGGAACTGTGTTAGAGAGATTGAAGCAGCAAGAGCATTTGCATAGTGTGCAAAGTCAGCTTTACATTAATTTCATTGTCAGCCAGTCCACACCAGTTTTGTTCCCCTACATCACTCGTAAGTTTTTATACTTAAGCAAGAGCATATGAAGGAGTTTTTTGTTTTTTTTTAAACAATGGGCCTATTCCATGGACATTGGCCTGGAGCTGCAGTTCCATCAGCCCCTATGTAAATCCAGCCCTGTCCTGCCCAGTTCACATCCTGGAACTGATGTTGACACACTTTGCTGTATGTGCTGTTCACAGACTGTTTTCCCGATTCCCTTATCTCCTTCTTGTGCCTGCTGTTTGCTGTTGTATAGACTTGTGCACAGCAAAAAAAAATATATTTTGGTGGAACCATTTTTCTAAAAATTTCAGTTTGACCAAGCAGAATTTCGGTAAAGAAAAAAATGCAATTTGAAAAATAAATCCTAACCAAAAGATGTGAATATAGGACAATCACTGTACTGTAAATTATACACATTATATAAATATTATGTATATATTTCACAGTACACTGATAGGAGCATTTTCCACCATTTGGTTCACAGATCAAGTGAAAAAAGTAATCAATAGAGGGGAAACGTAGTAAATCTATATTAATATATTATATGTGTATTTAAAAATGTAATATATAAATATAGAGTCTTTCATTTTTTTTTTTATTGCTCGAACTTTTTCCCTCTATTGGTCACTTCTCACTTTATCTGTGAATAAAATCAACATTTAGTGACTGTCCATTAAACATCAATCTTGTTTTTTCCCCCCATCATCCCTATTTTTGGCACCGTGGGTGGTATTCAGAATTGCGAATTATAATGACGTGCTCGGCCATTGCGTGTATTTTGGTTTGTCATTAGGCTACATTTCAGTTCTGGAATTCTAATGATCACATAATCGGTACAAATTGGTAGGAATTGCATTTCAGAATGAAAGGGATCTCCAAGTCTAATCAGGAGTTGGTAGGTAATAATGTAGTCCCCACTATTGTCCTCATTTGTATGACATACCTCTGATTATTAAAACCACAGTTTTTTCTGCCTTTAATAAAAAGCATATTCTCTCTCCCTGAATCCAGCAAGTACTATCTGCTGTCAAACATTTATAAATTACTATGTAAAATTCCTTTTTCACATGACCTGCCTAGTTTAATACATCTGTCTTCACAATCAGAATGCATCTATGGAAAGCATAAGTCTGATATGTAATTATATTTCGGACTGACGTGTGGTATGATATACATGTTTATACAAAAACCATGAGGAGCCAAGAAGTAAGAAAAATCTATATTAAGAAGTAATTTCCCCCCCAAGAGTGGAAGTGGATAAAAACACTGCATTAATATAAGGCAAAACCTTATCAAATGTGTGGATGCCCACAGTGTTCCTTTAACCCCTTAAGGACCAAACTTCTGGAATAAAAGGGAATTATGACATGTCACACATGTCATGTGTCCTTAAGGGGTTAATGATATATTTACAGAAATATAGGGTATACGCAAAGATAATATTAAATTGATAGACAGTTCCATTTTAAGGAGATTGTTTTTATTTATTTATTTTTAATATGAGATACACTGGTAGCAATGATTGCATAATATTTAAAAGCAGAGATTTTATACAATTATTTGCAGAATTCTATTATAACCCCAGGAGTAATAAATCAATGTGCTTATATAAAAACTGCTGATCTGGAAAAAAAAGTCTGCTACTCATCTATAGTGACAGCTTGGCTATTTTGCACTAAATTAGTCCTATCACTTTATGGAACCAAAATAATTGTAGCAAACATTCAATAGTACAACCTGTTGTCAAGGCAATTGCCAACCATTGTTGTTTTTTTATGTCACGGTCTTCCTGGTGCTTTCTCTGTCACAGCCCTGCCATGTTCCATTCCAGCTTGTTGATGAATTCTAGTTCTTGTTTGTCTGTGTTTGTTTGTCATTTTGTTTTACTGATGATGTATGCTTCAATGATGCTCACTTCATTTCATTGTCTCTGCTACAGGTAGTCTACAGGACTTTGTTTTAGAAATCCACAAGCTGTAGGTTTGGATCTTGAAGCCATCTTTCCTTCACAGTAGCCTGTGATCAATTTTTCAATTTTGCACCTTAATGATTGCCTGCATTACCAAATGTTGTATAATCCTTCTCTCACTACCAATACTTCCAATTGGTATCCTTTTGAGAGAAATCCACTCTGCGTTGTGTTTTTAATAGTGAATGTAATATCCCTGTGTCACCTCTTCCAAGAACTAACATATATCTTTATCCCCTTGTCCAGATAAATATATGACTAGCACTACTAAGGTATTCTACCTGATATTACAAATAAACAGCCAACACCATAGTTCTTACCAGAGAGAAATATTTACTTAGAATCTGCCCAATTAAATATTACAGAAGAAGAATGTTACAGAGAGTTATAGTATTACAGAGTTACAATACATTCATGACACTCATACATTCCATCTATCTAATACTATCTGCTACATTGTGTATAATAATATTGGCTACATTGTGTATGTGCTGTGCAATGTTATGTGCAGCATGTGTGTCTTACCAAACCTAATCTAATGTGATGTCAGTATCTTCTATTTTTAAAGGAATTGGTTCCCATGTTGTAAATAGCAAATTCCTCAGCTCAATTGATATGTAAATGTGATTTACTTTCCCAAGGCCCAAAGTGTTGTCTATCCTGTTATTTTATTTAAGTGTTAACTCTCCCAGCCATCCCTTTGCCTCTAACCCAAGGTGTGTTTTCCTAGATAGGGACTCCTTTGAAGACCAGTTATATGTAAATGTGATTGGTGCCTTTCAGGTGCTGTATCTTTCCAGCTATCTAAACAGAAACTCCCTTTGAAGATAATTCCTGACCTCCCATACACACAGACTTAATCAAGCACATATTAAACAGATATATACATAATATTTTCCCCAACACCAAATTGTACCTTTTTTTTTAAAGTTAAAACAACAGCAGTCTCCAAATCCCCCCCCCAAAAAAAATAATATAAACACCGTAAGAACATTCATTAGCTCTTTTGTGAAATAATTAGCAATATAAAAACACAGACAGCTTTTGTTTGTCTCAAAAAAGGAGCTGAGTGGATGAAGGGCTATAATTCTTACATGTTTTATGGAGGTTATTGTCCTCTAATTAAACATTTTTCCCCACTTTATCTTCTTAAAGAAGGTCTTACCTCGAAACAGCTCTTAATTTTTGGCACTAGATCTTCTTCCTACCCAGTGCTATCTTCTTCTACCCTTCTTCCACCCTATTAGATGGAAGGACAGAAGGTGTCGTGAGATTACAGAGGATGGACACAACACGTATTGAGGGAAAAAAAGACTTGACAAGGGAAGTGTAGCTTGCCGTAAGCTCCATCCTTTGTCAAGATTTGTCAAGTGTAAGAAATATAAATAGGACAAAATGGCCCCAAATTTATTTTATAAATGAAAAAAAAAAATTAAGAAAAGAATAATAGAAGAACAGATCTAGAGAGAGGTAGAGTAGAGGAAAACAGTTGGAGAAAGGTAGGTTTGGAGTTATAGAGCCACTTTCAAAGTTTTTAATTTACACTGAACTAAGAACTACAGAAATCTGAACAAAAGATGTCTGAAATTTAATCTTTACAAATTCTAGTTTAGTAAATACATATTTAAGTGAATATTTCATTTCAAACCCAGTGTTCTGGCAGATGGAGACAAAACAATAAAACTCCTAATCTATAGTTGTGTACCTAGCGTAATGAAGAAATGAAACAAATGGGTAATTTAAATGATATGTTGTCATTTGTTGTATGACAGAGTGAGTTCAATTCTTATGCATGCTCATTAAAACAGTCAAATCTTTTGTCTCCGCATCGGTTTGATTACAGCCTTCGTGAATGCAGCCTTCTGTTTACTAACTAATCATTCAAATAATAAATCCAATATTCGATCAATACTCGATCAAATGCTCTATTGCTTGCAATTGTGCATTGCAGAATATTCTATACAGACTAAGACTGCAAAGGTTTAAATGGCAACTGATTTGCAATCAATTTAGTGATTGAAGGAGTACAGAAATGGCAATATGAAATTCTCATGAGGGCAAATTACAAAAACCCGTAACCAATAAAACATCTGCTTGAATTCCTACGGGTTTAATATTTTCTAATTATGGAACTGGAAATCACAACCGTTCATTTGTTTAGTTTTCTTACAACAACCCCCAAAAATGAATTGATTCCAACATCAATAAACCTATAAAGCAATTATGATGCCAAATAGCAGTTACTCACAAGCATGCATTAAATATTCTAAATAATTAGTTTGTGTTGTTTTACTCCTCTGGCTTTTATTAGATTAGATATGGATTTGGTATACAAAGATCATGTAGTGGATTTAGTGCCTTCATCAGGATGACAAGCCTTACAATGATTCATTTACAAGGAATTTTGAAATGATGTGCACTCGTAAAGACAAGTTCTCATCCAATGAAATACCTACAATCTGAACTGTGAGACCTTGCACTTTACCTGTCTGTTCTCTTTAGTTGGATACATTGTCCCATGCTGGAGGCCAACAATACTTTTTTCATTTTTTATTTAAAGAGAAGTAATGCATGACAAAGGAATAGTGATGGAAACTGTGAAAAAAAGAAATTCTGTGTAAACACTGACCCATCATGTATCACTGATGTATCACTCATGACACTGCAGGTGTAAGCCACTTAAAGGACAACTGCTCTCAAATCACCTGTGCAATAATCATGCTGTCTAATCAGCATCTTGATATGCTACACCTGTGAGGTGGATGGATTATCTCGGCAAAGGAGAAGTGCTCACTAACACATATTTAGACAGATTTGTGAACAAAATTTGAGAGAAATAGGCCTTTTGTTTACATAGAAAAAGTCTTAGATCTTTGAGTTCAGCTCATGAAAAATGGGGGCAAAAACTAAAGTGTTGCATTTATAATTTTGTTCAGTGTAATTTTAAAAAACAAGAAGTTAGAATTTGATGACAGTTGTCCTTTAAGTACTTCATAACCATTCTCCAACCTGCATTTGTATTCCTTCATTGTAACTTGTAGGCAGAATTATTTGTTTTAACTTGTGCTCCTGTTGTCACCTGAATGATGGTTGATGTGACATAGACCCTCTGCCAGAGTCATAGCACACGCCAATAATCAGTATTTAGATTTTGTTTAATTAAATTATGGTTCTTTGCTTAAGCAGTTTTGATGTATTAATTGAATATGCAATATCAAACATCTGAAGCAATTTGCAAAATGTAATGCAAATTGAAGCCTGCAACCCTGGCTCTCAGACATCAAAACATGTTTCTTCTTCTTTTGCCTCCAAGATCCATCTAGCTTGTGCATCTTGTGTGTGCATGTACAACTAGGGTAACCAACTCTATTTCCCCATTATGGCTGCTATCACTTTATTTAGCAGATCCACCCATCTGTGTGAAATTAAAACATTTTGTATATTTGAGCCTCTTACTGGAAAGGCAGGACTCTGCCAAACAGTTGCCTGTGCAAGTGTTTCAGTCTTATTGTCTTTAAATGTGTGTATATTTAAATAAAATATATTTTTTTCTCCCTTTTGCATATTTTGATTGCATAATAAATAAAAAATGGTGAGGAAGTAGATTATTACCTCCTGTGTCCCTTTAAAGAAACTCTATAGTTTTAGTAATACGAAAATGTATTTCTACCACTACAGTGTCCCCCTGCCTCTACGCCATCCCTCCACAACCATTAAACGCCCCCCCCCAAAAATTAAACATTCACCTTAATCCAGGGCTGAGGTACCTCCGATGAACATTGCAGTTTCTCTAACAGTGCAGTGTTTTACATTAACCCCTTCAGGACGGAGTCAATAGTACTCGTTCTGATCAAAACAAATCGTAAACAAAAACTGGAATTTGCGCAATATGTCCGTTCAACCGTAATTCACCTCTTTCATATTAAATGCACCCACACTTATTACATATCATTTTGTTCAGGAGAAACAGAGCTTTCATTTCATATCAAATATTTATATATGAAACATAATTTATTATGAATAAAATTAAAAAAACTGTGAGAAATTTGTAATTTTTTAAAAAATGTGTAGTTCCGCCTAACATTTTAGCTGTAAATGTCATAATACTGTTAGGTTTTACTGCAATAAAATGCACATATTTGTAATCAGCGATGTCTCACGA
>OW240917.1:22522-37749 GCA_933207985.1 Pelobates cultripes
ACACACACACAGACTGCTGAGTCCACACACACACACAGACTGCTGAGTCCACACACACACACACAGACTGCTGAGACCATACACACACACAGACTGCTGAGTCCAAACACACACACAGACTGCTGAGTCCAAACACACACACAGACTGCTGAGTCCAAACACACACAGACTGCTGAGTCCAAACACACACACAAGCTTCCTCAGTAGCTGAGTCCATAGACACACAGACTGCTGAGTCCATACACACACACAAAGACTGCTGAGTCCATACACGCACACAGACTGCTGATTCCATACACACACAGACTGCTGGGTCCATACACACACAGACTGCTGGGTCCATACACACACAGACTGGCTTATCCAAAAACACACACACAGACACACACACAGACTGCTGAGTCCAAGCACACAGACACACACACAGACTGCTGAGTGCAAACACACACACAGACTGCTGAGTCCAAACACACACACACAGATTGCTGAGTCCAAACACACACACAGACACACACACAGACTGCTGAGTCCACACACACACACAGACTGCTTAGTCCATACACACACAGACTGCTGAGACCATACACACACAGACACACAGACAGCTGAGTCCAAACACACACAGACACACAGACTGCTGAGTCCAAACACACACAGACTGCTGAGTCCAAACACACACACAGACACACAGACTGCAGAGTCCAAACACACACACAGACACACAGACTGTTGAGTCCATACACAAACACAGATTGCTGAGTCCATACACACAAACACACACACACAGACTGCTGAGTCCATATACACACACAGAGGGCTGAGTCCAAACACACACACAAGTTTCCTCACTAGCTGAGTACAAACACACACACATACACACAGACTGCTGAGTCCATACACACACACAGACACACAGATTGCTGAGTCCATACACACAAACACACACACACAGACTGCTGAGTCCATACACACACACACACAGAAGGCTGAGTCCAAACACACACACAGACTGCTGAGTCCAAACACACACACAAGCTTCCTCACTAGCTGAGTCCAAACACACACACAGACACACACACACACAGACTGCTGAGTCCACACACACACAAAGACTGCTGAGTCCATACACACACACACAGACTGCTGAGTCCAAACACACACACACTGCTGAGTCCAAACACACACACACACACACTGCTGAGGCCAAACACACACACAGACACACACACAGACTGCTGAGTCCAAACACACACACACTGCTGAGTCCAAACACACACAGACTGCTGAGTCCATACACACACACAGACTGCTGAGTCCATACACACACAGACTTCTGAGTCCATACACACACACACACACACAGACTGCTGAGTCCATGCACACACACAGACTGCTGAGTCCATACACACACAGACTGTTGAGTCCTTACACACACACAGACATTACTACTACCAGACTGCTGAGTCCAAGCATTAATAGATTACCACACACAGACTGCTGAGTGCAAACACACACACAGACCGTTGAGTCCAAACACACACACACACAGATTGCCAGAAACCAAACACACACAGACACACACAGACTGCTGAGTCCAAACACACACAGACACACAGACTGCTGAGTCCATACACACACACACACACACACACAGACACACAGATTGGTTGAGTCCATACACACAAACACACCACACAGACTGCTGAGTCCAAACACACACACAGACACACAGACTGCTGAGTCCACACACACACAGACTGCTGGAGTCCACACACACACAGACTGCTGAGTCCAATCACACACACACACTGCCAGTCCAAACACACACACAGACACACACAGACTGCTGAGTCCACACACACACACACAGACTGCTTAGCCACACACACCGTTGAGTCCAAACACACAGACACACAGACTGCTGAGTCCAAACACGTCACAGACCAAGCTGAGTCCAAACACACACACAGACACACAGACTGCAGAGTCCAAACACACACACAGACACACACAGACTGCTGAGTCCATACACAAACACAGATTGCTGAGTCCATACACACAAACACACACACACACAGACCACGGAGTCCATACAACACACAGAGGGCTGAGTCCAAACACACACACAAGTTTCCCCACTAGCTGAGTACAAACACACACACATACACACAGACCGCTGAGTCCATACACACACACAGACACACACAGATTGCTGAGCCCATACACAAACACACACACACAGACTGCTGAGTCCATACACACACACACAGAAGGCTGAGTCCAAACACACACACAGACTGCTGAGTCCAAACACACACACAAGCTTCCTCACTAGCTGAGTCCAAACACACACACAGACACACACACACACAGACTGCTGAGTCCACACACACACAAAGACTGCTGAGTCCATACACACACACACAGACTGCTGAGTCCAAACACACACACACTGCTGAGTCCAAACACACACACACACACACTGCTGAGGCCAAACACACACACAGACACACACACAGACTGCTGAGTCCAAACACACACACACTGCTGAGTCCAAACACACACAGACTGCTGAGTCCATACACACACACAGACTGCTGAGTCCATACACACACAGACTTCTGAGTCCATACACACACACACACACACAGACTGCTGAGTCCATGCACACACACAGACTGCTGAGTCCATACACACACAGACCGCCGAGTCCATACACACACAGACCGTCAGAGTCCAAACACACACAGACACACACACACACAGACCGCCGATCCACACAGACACAACACCACAGACTGCTGATGCAAACACACACACAGACCGCCGAGTCCAAACACACACACAGATTGCTGAGTCCAAACACACACAGACACACACACAGACTGCTGAGTCCAAACACACACACAGACACACACACACAGACTGCTGAGTGCAAACATACACACACAGACTACTGAGTCCATACACACAGACTGCTGAGTCCATACACACACAGACTGCTGAGTTCATACACACACACAGACTGCTGAGTCAACACACACACACAGACTGCTGAGTCAACACACACACACACAGACTGCTGAGTCCATACACACCCACACACAAAGATTGGTGAGTCCAAACACACACATACAGACTGCTGAGTCCAAACACACACATAGACTGCTGAGACCATACACACATACATACTGCTGAGTCCATACACACACATACACAGACTGCTGAGTCCATACACACACACAGACTGCTGAGTGCAAACACACACACAGACTGCTGAGTCCACACACACACACACACAGACCGCTGAGTCCATACACACACACACACACACACACACAGACTGCTGAGTCCAAACCCACACATACAGACTGCTGAGTCCAAACCCACACACATGCACACAAACTGCCGAGTCCATACACACACACATGCACACAGAGTGCCGAGTCCATACACACACACATGCACACAGACTGCCGAGTCCATACACACACACACATGAACATGCACACAGACTGCCGAGTCCATACACACACACATGAACATGCACACAGACTGCCGAGTGCATACACACAGACAGACTGCCGAGTCCATACACACACACAGACTGCCGAGTCCATACACACACACAGACTGCCGAGTCCATACACACACACAGACTGCCGAGTCCATAAACACACACAAACTGCAGAGTCCATAAACACACACAAACTGCAGAGTCCATAAACACACACAGACTGCGGAGTCCATAAACACACACAGACTGCGGAGTCCGTAAACACACAGACTGCGGAGTCCATACACACACAGACTGCGGAGTCTATACACACACAGACTGCCGAATCCATTCACACACAGACTGCGGAGTCCAAACACACACACAGACACACACAGACTGCTGAGTCCAAACACACACACAGACACACACAGACTGCTGAGTCCAAACACACACAGACACACACCGACTGCTGAGTCCAAACACACACACACACACAGACTGCTTAGTCCAAACACACACACAGAGACTGCTGAGTCCAAACACACAGACAGAGACACACACAGACTTCTGAGTCCAAACACACACACTCACACACACACACAGCTGAGTTCATACAGACACATACACAGACTGCTGGGTCCATACACACACACACACATAAACACACACTGCTGAGTCCAAAAACACACCGATGGACTGCTGAGTTCAAACACACCGATGGACTGCTGAGTCCAAACACACACATACAGACTGCTGAGTCCAAACACACATATACAGACTGCTGAGTCCAAACACACAAACAGACACACACACAGGCTGCTGAGTCCAAACACACACACACACACACACACACAGACTGCTGAATGCAAACACACACAGACATACAGACTGCTGAGTCCATACATACACACACTCACAAACTGCTGAGTCCATACACACACACAGACTGCTGAGTCCAAACACACACACAGACAGACACACACAGACTGCTGAGTCCATACACACACACACAGACTGCTGAGTCCAAACACACACTCACAGACTGCTGAGTTCAAACACACACACATATACACACACACACACACAGACTGCTGAGTCCACACACACACACACACAGACTGCTGAGACCATACACACACAGACACAGAGACTGCTGAGTCCAAACACACACACAGACACACAGACAGACTGCAGAGTCCAAACACACACACACACAGACTGTTGAGTCCATACACACACACAGATTGCTGAGTCCATACACACAAACACACACACACAGATTGCTGAGTCCATACACACACAGAGGGCCGAGTCCAAACACACACACACACAGACTGCTGAGTCCAAACACACACACAAGCTTCCTCACTAGCTGAGTCCAAACACACACACAGACACACAGACTGCTGAGTCCACACACACACACAGACTGCTGAGTCCACACACACACACACAAAGATTGCTGAGTCCATACACACACACACACACACAGAGACTGCTGAGTCCAAACACACACACACACACACACACACACTAGCTGAGTACAAACACACACAGACACACTGACTGGTGAGTCCAAACACACACACAGACACACAGACTGCTGAGTCCATACACACACACACACAGACACACAGATCACTGAGTCCACAGGCCACACAAACACACACACACAGATCGCTGAGTCCATACACACAACAGAGGGCCCAGTCCAAACACACACACACACACACAGACCGCTGAGTCCAAACACACACACACAAGCCTCACCTCAGGCTGAGTCCAAACACACACAGACACACAGACCGCTGAGTCCACACACACACACAGACCGCTGAGTCCACACACACACACACAAAGACTGCTGATCCACACACACACACACACACACACAGACTGCTGAGTCCAAACACACACACACACACAGACTGCTGAGTCCATACCCACACACACACACACACACACACAGACAGACTGCTGAGTTCATACACACACAGACTGCTGAGTTCATACACACGCACACACACAGACTGCTGAGTCCAAACACACACAGACTGCCGAGTCCAAACACACACACAAGCTTCCTCACTCAGCTGAGTCCAAACACACACACAGACTGCTGAGTCCACACACACACACACACAAAGACTGCTGAGTCCATACACACACACACACACACACACACACACACACAGACTGCTGAGTCCAAACACACACACACACACAGACCCCTGAGTCCATTCAAAACACACACAGACACACACAGACCAAGTTGAGTCCATGCACACACAGACTGCTGAGTCCATACACACACACACAGACTGCTGCTTCCAAACACACACAGACTGCTGAGTCCATACACACACAGAGACTGCTAAGTCCAAACACACACAGAGACTGCTAAGTCCAAACACACACACACACACACACACAGACTGCTGAGTCCAAACACACAGACTGCTGAGTCCATACACACACACAAACACACAGACTTCTGAGTCCACACACACACAGACTGCTGAGTCCAAACACACACACGGACTGCTGAGTCCAAACACACACACAAGCTTCCTCACTAGCTGAGTCCAAACACACACACAGACACACAGACTGCTGAGTCCACACACACACAAAGACTGCTGAGTCCATACACACACACACACACACACACAGACTGCTGAGTCCAAACACACACACAGACACACACACAGACTGCTGAGTCCAAACACACACACAGACACACACACAGACTGCTGAGTCCAAACACACACACACAGACTGCTGAGTCCATACACACACACACAGACTTCTGAGTCCATACACAGACACACACAGACTGCTGAGTCCATGCACACACACAGACTGCTGAGTCCAAACACACAGACACACACACACACACAGACTGCTGAGTCCATACACAGACACACACAGACTGCCGAGTCCATGCACACAGACAGACTGCCGAGTCCATAAACACACAGACTGCCGAGACCATACACACACAGACTGCCGAGACCATACACACACATACTGCCTAGACCATACACACACAGACTGCCGAATCCATACACACACAGACTGCCGAAACCATACACACACAGACTGCCGAAACCATTCCCACACAGACTGCTGAGTCCAAACACACAGACAGACACACACACAGACTGCTGAGTCCAAACACACAAATAAACTGCTGAGTCCAAACACACACACAGAGACTGCTGAGTCCAAACACACACACAGAGACTGCTGAGTCCAAACACACACACAGACACACACACAGACTGCTGAGTCCAAACACACACACACACAGACTGCTGAGTCCATACACACACAAACACACACACACACACACTGCTGAGTCCAAACACACCCACATACACAGACTGCTGAGTCCATACACACATACAGACTGCTGAGTCCAAACACACACACATGCACACAGACTGCCGAGTCCATACACACACACACATGCACACAGACTGCCGAGTCCATATACACCCACATACACAGACTGCTGAGTCCATACACACATACAGACTGCTGAGTCCAAACACACACACATGCACACAGACTGTCGAGTCCATACACACACACACATGCACACAGACTACCGAGTCCATATACACAGACTGCTGAGTCCATACACACAGACTGCTGAGTCCAAACACACACACATGCACACAGACTGCCGAGTCCATACACACACACACATGCACACAGACTGCCGAGTCCATACACACACACACGCACACAGACTGCCGAGTCCATACACACACATGAACATGCACACAGACTGCCGAGTCCATACACACAGACACACTGCCGAGTCCATACACACACACAGACTGCCGAGTCCATAAACACACAGACAGCCGAGACCATACACACACAGACTGCGGAGTCCATACACACACAAACTGCCGAATCCATACACACACAGACTGCCGAAACCATTCCCACACAGACGGCTGTGTCCAAACACAGACACGAGCTTCCTCACTAGCTGAGTCCAAACACACACACACAGACACACAGACTGCCGAGTCCAAACACACACACAGACACACAGACTGCTGAGTCCATACACACACACACACACAGACACACAGATTGCTGTGTCCATGCACACAAACACACCCACACAGACTGCTGAGTCCATACACACACACAGAGGGCTGAGTCCAAACACACACACAGAGACACACACACAGAGACTGCTGAGTCCATACACACACAGACTGCTGAGTCCATACACACACACACACACACACACACACACACACTGCTGATTCCAAACACACACACAGACTGCCGAGTCCATACACACACACACACAGACTGCCGAGTCCATACACACACACACATGCACACAGACTGCCGAGTCCATACACACACATGAACATGCACACAGACTGCCGAGTCCATACACACAGACACACTGCCGAGTCCATACACACACACAGACTGCCGAGTCCATAAACACACACAGACTGCCGAGACCATACACACACAAATTGCCGAATCCATACACACACAGACTGCCGAAACCATTCCCACACAGACTGCTGAGTCCAAATACACAGACAGACACACACAGAGACTGCTGAGTCCAAACACACACACAGACACACACACAGACTGCTGAGTCCAAGCACACAGACACACACACAGACTGCTGAGTCCAAACACACACATACAGACTGCTGAGTCCAAACACACACACAGACACACACACAGACTGCTGAGTGCAAACACACACACAGACTGCTGAGTCCATACACACACATAGACACACACAGACTACTGAGTCCATACACACACACACAGACTGCTGAGTCTATACACACACACACACAGACTGCTGAGACCATACACACACACACACAGACTGCTGAGTCCATACACACAAACACACACACAGACTGCTGAGTCCATACACATACACAGACTGCTGAGTCCATACACGCACACGCACACACACACAGACTGCTGAGTCCATACACACACACAAACTTCCTCACTAGCTGAGTCCACACACACAGACACACACAGACTGCTGAGTCCATACACACCCACACACAAAGACGGCTGAGTCCAAACACACACACACAGACTGCTGAGTCCATACACACACACACAGACTGCTGAGTCCAAACACACACACACACACACACACACACAGACTGCTGAGTCCAAACACACACAGACTGCTGAGTCCATACACACACACACAGACAGACTGCTGAGTCCATACACACACACACACAAACTTCCTCACTAGCTGAGTCCACACACAGACTGCTGAGTCCACACACACAGACTGCTGAGTCCATACACACCCACACACAAAGACGGCTGAGTCCAAACACACACACACAGACTGCTGAGTCCAAAACACACACACACAGACACACACACAGACTGCTGAGTCCAAAACACACACACACAGACTGCTGAGACCATACACACACACACACACACACACACACTTACAGACTGCTGAGTCCATACACACACAGACACACACACACACAGACTGCTTTGTCCATACAAACACACACAGACTGCTGAGTCCATACATACACACAGACTGCTGAGTCCACACACACACACAGACACACACACAGACTGCTGAGACCATACACACACACACAGACTGCTGAGTCCAAACACACACAGACTGCTGAGTCCAAACACACACACACAGACTGCTGAGTCTATACATACACACACACACTTCCTCACTAGCTGAGTCCAAACACACACATACACAGACTGCTGAGTCCACACACACACACACACCCACACACAAAGACTGCTGAGTCCATACACACACACACACACACACCCCCATACACACAGACTGCTGAGTCTAAACACACACAGATACACACACACAGACTGCTGAGTCCATACATACACACAGACTGCTGAGTCCACAAGCTTCCTCACTAGCAGATACACATATTAAGCCTGTCACTGGAGGCTGTTGCTGGGGGTCAGACAGCCATCTTCTGGCCTTTCCATAAGCAGCAAGGTCTGCTGCTTAACGGTGGGGCTTATGTGTGGGAGGTGGGGCTTCGTTTGGGGGTGGAGCCTATTGCCGGGAGCCTGTCAGTGCTCCCTCTGGCCACAGACAGCACCCAGCACCTCAGTCCTGCATTCCCTCCCCCGTGCTGTCACAGACTGTTACAGCCCGAGGGAATATAATTTTAAGCACAGCATATGGCCAGCAAGTTGCCAGCATTTGGTTTGGCACAGCACAGCGACGCCACTGCCTATAGCTGGCTGTGGATCTGCCAGCAGGGGGACTGTCTGAAATGTCAGACAGTCCCCCTGCTGGTGGGAAAGTAAAAAGAATTAAACATGTGTAAAATTAAAATAAATGTGTATATATATATATATATATATATATGTGTGTGTGTGTAACGTCATACAAAGTGTATTTTAATATTAATATAAGTACATATATTAGTATTAAAATACACTTAGAATGATGTTACATATATATATATATATATATATATATATATATACACACACACACACATATATATATATATATATATATATATATATATATATATATATATATATACATACATACATATATTATATATACTAAGTGGCTACTAAAAATGACTGTACATAACCCACTTGCAATACCTTGGGTTGTCTACTTTTGCAAATGGTATGCCATCATGGGGGTAATTCTCATTCCTGGGCTACCACACCATCTCAAAGGTAACATTACTAATCTGGAAAATTTCAACTTGAAAATGTAATGTGCTATATTTGACCCTGTAACTTTCCAAAACACCATTAAACCTGTTAATGGGGGGTACTGTTGTACTCGTGAGACATCGCTGATTACAAATATGTGCATTTTTTTGCAGTAAAACCTAACAGTAGTATGACATTAACAGCTAAAATGTCAGACGGAAATACAAATTAAAAAAAAATAATCTTATTTTCTCAAATTTTTTTATATTTTTTTTTTTTTTTTTTTGACAAACTTACTTTCCTGTGTGTGTTTGTCCAGGATCTTTTGGCAACTGCACAGCCCTCTAGGGTAAGAAAACCAGGTCAAGACAAAGTCCAGTTTCAGAAAAGCCTCTGGCCTGTTTATTTTCTGTTGTTAAGAAGTAACAGGATACAACAAAGAGCAAACCTTCTTTCTCCGCAAACCACCTTCTTTCTCCGCAAACCACCTTCTTTCTCCGCAAACCACCTTCTTTCTCCGCAAACCACCTTCTTTCTCCGCAAACCACTTCCCTCACTCCACCCTGCTTTAACTGCAGTTATATAGCTGCTCACAGCCCCTACAGGTGAGGCTAATGACCTCCTTAGGCAGTGAGCCAGAACTCCTTAGAAAACCTGGGCTGGACTCATGCACGGCCACTCTGACAGTGGGTGGAGAGTCGGCCCACCCTGCTCTTCCAAATACTCCACCCCAGGGACCCAAATAACAACAGAGGAAAAAAAACAACCTACATTTAACCCCTTAAGGACCGGACTGGACCAGGCCTCTTTTTACACTTTTGTGGTGCTTGTGTTTAGCTGTAATTTTCCGCTATCTCATTTACTGTTCCCATACAAATTATATATTTTTTTTTAAGGACAAAAAGGGCTTTCTTTACACACCATTATTTATATAATCTCATGTAATTTAATTTTTTAAAAATAAGAAAATATGATGCAAAATTGAAAACAATACATGTTTTGGGATTTTTACTTGAAAACTCTTTTACTCATCTACAAAAGCTGAAAAAAAATGCTAAATGATTCGAAATTTTGTCCTGAGTTGAAAAATTCCCAGTGTTTACCTGCTTTTTTTTTTGCAAGTTATAGGGCTATAAGTACAAGTAGGATATTGCGGTTTCAAAACATACATTTTTAAAATTTATCAATGGTGACATTGTAACACTATTATCTGTCATAAATCTCTGGAACACCCCACATGTATATATTTTTTTAAAGTAGACAACACAGGGTATTCACCTAAGGATATTTTGACATTTTCTATGCAGCCATTTTACCACCAGTCTTTGCCAAACTTTGCATAGGAAGTTTTTTTTTTCTCACATACATTGCAATTCAGGTATAAACTTACAGATCCTGTTATGTGTTGCTGCCAAAAAACACACTAATATATATTCAGCAACATCTCCCAAGTACAGTGATACCACCCATGCATAGGCATGTCGAGTTGTTTGGGGGCTAAAAGGCCACATTTGGCAGGTGCGCATATCCATTTTTCAACTTGGAATTTTGACATGTAGTGAACCGGCGCACATGTCCAATTTGGGACATTTATAAGGCCAACCAATGTATTTTACCCCCTCCAAACCATATATTTTTGGAAAGTAGACATCCTAGGGTATTTCAAATGGTGGTATTTTAACACTTTCCATGCACTAATTCTACCACCAGACTTTGTCAAACTTTTAGGTAGTAATTTTTTTGTGTGTTTTTTTCACACACATTGTACTTTAGGCATGAATTAACAGATCCTGTTATGTGACATTACCAAACAGCACCGCAATATGTGTTCAGCAACATCTCCTGAGTACAGTGATATCACCCATGCATAGGCTTATCTGGTTGTTTGGGAGCTAAATGGTCACATTTGGCAGGTGCGCATATCCATTTCTCAACTTGGAATTTTGACATGTAGTCAAGCTGCGCACATGTCCTATTTGGGACATTTGTAAGGCCGGCCAGTGTATTTTACCCCACCAAAGCATATATTTGTGGAAAGTAGACACCCTAGGGTATTTCGAATGGTGGTTTTTTAACACTTTCCATGCACTAATTCTACCACCAGACTTTGTCAAACTTTTAGGTAGTCATTTGTGTTTTTTTCACACACATTGTACTTTAGGCATGAATTAACAGATCGTGTTATGTGTCACTGCTAAACAACACCCCAATATGTGTTCAGCAACATCTCCTGAGTACAGTGATATCACCCATGCATAGGTTTGCTGGGTTGTTTGGGGGCTAAAAGGCCACAAACGAGACTTGTACATATCAGTTTTTCAACTTGATATATAGGTATGCTTGGCCTTTCTTCAGTTTGGCATATTTTTGCATCCCCCAGTTAATGTTAACATCATGAAAGTTTATATTTTTATAAAGTAGACATTCCAGGGGATTGTATATGGGGTGTTTTCACATCCTTCCCCCAACCATTATGCTAAACAAATTTCAGAGAATGTGCATGGTGGTAATTTTTGAATTCTGCTTTTTATGCACACGTCATCTGGTTTTGGCCAGCCAGTTATATGTTACTGCCATAAAACTTTTTGCAGATAATATTCAGGAATTCAGGGAAGAATTTTATTAGCAATAATCAGCATGGTTTTATGAAACATCGGTCATGTCAAACTAACCTAATTGCATTCTACGAAGAAGTAAGTAGAAGTATAGATCAGGTTGTTGCAGTGGATGTGATCGACTTGGATTTTGCCAAGGCATTTGATATGGTTCCTCACAATAGGTTAGTCTTCAAACTAAAAGAAATTGGTCTAGATGAATATTCTTGTTCTTGGGTAGAACATTGGCTTAAGGATCTATCCTTACAATGAGTTGTAATTAATGGTAAATTTTCAGGCTGGACAAAAGTGGTAAGTGGTGTCCCTCAGGGTTCTGTTTTGGGACCACTTCTATTTAGCATATTTATATATGTTCTTGAAATAGGCATTGAAAGCCATGTATCAGTGTTTGCAGATGACACAAAACTTTGTAAAGTAATAAAATGTGAGCAGGATATTGCTTTGCTGCAGAGAGATTTGGATAGATTGGGGGACTGGGCACTAAAATGGCAGATTAAATTTAACATAGAGAAATGCAAAGTTATGCACTTCGGGGTTAAGAATGCACAAGCAACTTACAAACTAAATGGTAGTGAATTAGGGATAACTACACATGAGAAGGATTTGGGAATTGTTATAGACAACAAATTAGGCAGCAATATGCAATGTCAATCTGCAGTTGCTAAGGCCAGTAAGATTTTGTCATGTATAAATAGGGGCATAAATTCTTGGGATGAAAATATAATTTTGCCTCTTTATAAATGGCTGGTAAGACCACACCTTGAATATGCTGTGCAATTTTGGGCGCCTGTTCTAAAGAAGGATATCATGGCACTGGAAAGGGTCCAGAGATGAGCTACAAAATTGATAAAAGGAATGGAGCATTTCAGTTATGAAGAAAGGTTAAAAAAATTAAATCTGTTTAGTTTGGAAAAACGGCGCCTGAGAGGGGATATGATAACTTTATACAAATATATTTGGGGCCAGTACAAACCTTTATCTGGAAATCTATTCATAAACAGGGCTATACATAGGACACGAGGTCACACATTTAGGCTGGAAGAAAGGAGATTTAATCTGAGGCAAAGAAAAGTTTTTTTTACAGTAAGAACAATAAGGATATGGAATTCTCTGCCTGAAGAGGTGGTTTTGTCAGAGTCCATACAGATGTTTAAACTGAAATTGGATAAATAATTACAAAAACATAACATACAGGGATATAATTTCTAATTAGTGGGGTAATAGCTGCTTGATCCAAGGAGACATCTGACTGCTATTTTGGGGTCAAGAAGGAATTTTTTCCTAGCTTGTGGCAAAATTGGAGGCGCTTCAGACCAGGTTTTTTGCCTTCTTTTGGATCAACAGCAACAACATTTGTGAGGAAGGCTGAACTTGATGGATGCAAGTCTCTTTTCAGCTATGTAACTATGTAACTATGCAGGTATCAAATGCACCTTTAGCAGCATTCTCTAAACTAACTTCTGCAAAAAGAATCTAACTGGAGATTTGGGGGAAGGAAACTGACTAACTAAAATTTGCTGCTTTCAAAAGAAAAAAAATGTGTTATATTTTTTTTTAAATGTATTGAACAAATTTGTAAACTTTTTAAAACCCCTGCCCCCTCTACAAAATCCCTGCGCCCCCTCACACACAGTCAAACACAGTTACAAGCAGTCACACGCACACAGTCACATGCAGACAGTCACACATATAGTCACAGGCAGTCATACACACAGTTACAGGTAGAGAGTTACACACAAACACAGTCAGTTACAAACAGTTACACAGTCACGCACACTGTTACAGGCAGACAGTCACATATACAGTCACACACACAGTCACAGGCAGACAGTCATACACATAGTTACAGCCACAAACACACAGTTACAGACAGTTACACACAGTCAGTTACAGGCAGCCACGCACAAAGTTACATGCAGACAGTCACAGGCAGACAGTAACACACAGTTACAGGCAGCATCACACAGTCACAGGCAGACTGTCACACACAGTCACAGACAGTCACACACACAGTTACAGGCATGCAGTCACAAACGCACACACACATACACACACAGTTACAGGTAGATAGTTACGCACATACACACATTTACAGGTAGACAGTTATGCGCACACACACACAGTTACAGGCAGACAGTTTCACACACACACACACACACGCATATTTACAGGCAGACAGTTATACACACAAACAAAAGAAAATATATAGGTTGCGCTATATGGTAATAGACGAAAAAGTAAATGGAGTGAGACAAATATATAAATAAACAGGAAAAATAATCCCAGTACTAAAAAGTCTTTAATAAAACCTGTAAAAATGCTTGAGTATAGAAAGAGTCCAATAGGTAGCTGGGTCTTCTTATGCTGGAGGTATCTCAGTTCGGTAG
>OW240917.1:37849-59743 GCA_933207985.1 Pelobates cultripes
TGGTAAAAAAATTGAAGACCACCAAAGGATAAAGAGGCAGGGAGAGCCATGTTTCAGTTAATGCTAGTAATTGTAGGGAACAAGAAATGAAAAGATCATTGTGGCGGAACAGACCTCGCCACGTGTTCTTGGAGGGGGCTGCTTGCCCGCCTCCTACCTTCTGACTATGGCCCTGGGATATATGGCATTTGAAAACATTATTTATGCCCTGTGACAAAACTGGAGATTGTGCACAAATATGACTATTGTCCATATTTTTTATGATTCCCTTCATTTGTTGCACTGTTACCCATGTGTTTCATCTGTTGGTCCGGTTGGATAGACTACCAGACAAACTGTGGAGTTACTGGGTGGCCACCATTTCATGTATCAGAGGCACATGGTGAGAACAATGGATGAAGCACATGGTGAGAACAATGGATGGCGGCCATTTTAACTCACAGACACTGTTTGGACTTTTCTACACGGTGCCATCTCGCCGGTATTTGGTGCACAAAGACATCATGCAGTAGTTTTAAACTGTACAACAGGGGACACATTATACAGTAATTATTTTTCATATAGCCTGTATATGTTCTGTGGAATCTGCATTAAACTGTATCTTCCAAACTACTGAACGGATCTGGGTGAATTTTGGATATGTGGTTCACCCAGATCCCCCAGTTCCGATATACTTTTTATGGGTGTAACGGACCGTTTTGCACACAAGGGGTAAAAAACGTTTAGGCGATCGGCCCCCTTTCCAGAGATACAGGCACAGCTACTGCAGAACACCAAACTCCCGAACTGGATACAAAATAGCACTCCAACTCCCGAACGGGAACCTCCCAAATAGCTGCTAGCAGACGAACAGGAAAAGCAGACAATCAGCTTACACTCCTGGCAATCAGTCTCTAACTGCATACAGTAAATCCCCCCAAGAACGAGACAAGGCTCCGTGTTGAGGGTCAAGCAGTGGTCTGAGGTGCTGGCACACCCAGCCTGGTTTTTATTACAGTCTTGCAAATACAGGACCGCCCACAGGGAGGTATAAAACAACCAATCACATATCAGTTACATCCCACATATTCCCTCCCCTTAGCCTGAGAGGAAACTCAATTACACATACAGTTAAAACATACTTTCTACCCAACTTTCATAACTCTAAAACCATACATCACTGTAACGGACCGTTTTGCACACAAGGGGTAAAAACCGTTTAGGTGATCGGCCCCCTTTCAGAGACAGGCACAGCTACTGTAGAATCACCAAAACTCACGAACTGAATACAAGTGAATGCTCCAAACTCCCGAACGGCATACAAGGGAATGCTCCAAACACTCGAACTGCATACAAGGGAATGCTCCAAACTCTCGAACTGCATACAAGTGAATGCTCCAAACTCCCGAATGGCATAAGTAGTGTAAAGCGGTACAAGTCATCAAACTAACTTTTGACAGGTGCCCGCCCCCTTTTTATGAAACCACGCCCCTTTTAGGAAACCACACCCCTTTTTATGAAACCACGCCCCTTGCGCAATATGTCAGACGCCCCGCCCCTTTTTATGAAACCACGCCCGTTGCGCAATAGGTCTCCGCCCCCTGTGTGGTGATGGTTGCCCGGCCCTTTCATGAAACCACGCCCCTTGCGCAATAGGGCCCCACCCATTGCGCGTTGATGGGTGTCCGCCCCTTTTTTTATGAAACCACACCCAATACGGCATGTAATAGACACGCCCCTTTACAATGTTCATAGAGTCTGCCACCATGTGGTTGTATGAGGTACTACATCCTATGGTTGGATGTTTATTTATTTTAAATTTCATTTCATATTACTGAATAAAGAGGACAAGTCTGGGCATGTTTTGGAAGATGTGTCTGGGGCCAGTTTTGAAAGTAGAGAACAAACCCAGAGGGCAAGTTTATATACATCTGAGAAATAAATAAATGCCAAAGTAACTCATATAACGATATTTATTAGACAAAAAAAAAAAAGCCGATACACTATTCACAGGAAAAGCAACAATACAATAGTCACAGGCAAAAGGGGTAATACAATGTATGAAGGAAAAGCAATAATCATCACATGTTTTAGACAGAAATGCAATGAATAAACATCACAAATTCAACCAATCAGCAGGCTGCTTTAGTATACGGGGGCGCTTGTTAGGTAGCAAATAGCCGTGAGATGTAGTTAATCCCGGGGTGTTAAAAGAAATATTTGGTAACGATTGTCTCTTTTGAAAATGGGGTGTTATGTCCCGAGTCTCGCTTGGAAGGATCCGCAATTTCAATTGTTCCAAATAGTCTCTATTTGATGTGTTGCCCACAACGGTAGACGGTATGTTCAGGTCAGCCATAGCCTGAAGAAAAGTATCCCAGCCCAGAGGTAATTTACGTACCGTAACACTGTGACTCTGGGTAACACTATGTACCAAATCGAGTATATTTGATCCCGGTACAACAGTGTTTTTATAAACAAATTCACCCTTATCATTCCAAGCGGTAATGTGCTTAAATTGAGACATTCTACTCAACAACAATTCAGCATTTTTTTTATAGCGGACATTTACATTATTAACAACTTCACAAAATACAGCGTCTGAAACATCAGAGACTCCAGCATTATGAGGATGTGCTACAGGGGGGTTTGGTACGGAGGATTCTCCAGGAGGTAAGAAAAGTGTCAAGCCCAACTTTTCGCTTTCACTCTGTTTAGTACGTACCAAGTATTTCTGCAATATAGTGGTATACCTCTTTATCTTCTCATCATCCGATACACCTCTATTTTGAAGAATAGAAATAATCTCATTATCTAGGTTTTGAGTGACAGACTCACGAGCGGTCTCAGAGCTCTGAGTGGTTCGCTGTATTAGGTCTAACTCTTGTTTAGACACTAAGTACTTTTTCTCAGCGTGTGCCATTAACGGTTAGTCAAAAGACCGGTCAGCAGAGGTATAGCAAATCCCAACAGAGAGCCAATAAATCCTCCAGACTGTTTAACCAACTGTTTCTTCTTACTAAAAGACACTTTTTTGTTGCTCAGTGCTTTTATATTTTTTCGCCACTTTTTTAGCTTTTCTACTTGTTGTGATAAAGGTATCTTACCTTTAAGGGTATTAAGAGCTATTTCACATATAGCCGTGACTAAATCATGAGATGCGGAGCATAAAATATCTTTTTTTTGTGATGGCGATGCACTTATTAGACTTTGTAAAGCCAACCAATTGCGACGTATACGCATAGACATCCTTAAGGATCTGAGATTCGGCAGGGAATGACCTGTTAATGGTATGTTATCGACTTTTAGAGGGCTGTTTGTTATAAATATATGCAGAGGGAAGGTCGGGTGGGAAGAGACCGGTTCTTAAGCGGTACTCTTCGAGGGTTACAGATCTTAAATCTACAAGTAGATAACCATAAGATTTGCGTGTGGCATCTTCAAAAGCGTCTAGAAAAAATTGTGATTTACCGGGGTACATTTGGCGGGCCAGAGTAGTGATTTGCAGTTTATCTCTTGGGTTCTTAAAAAGTACCATATATTTAGTGTTTAAAGCTATAGTACGACTTTTTTTACCTTGACAGAACACATTCTGCACCAGATACATAATACTCAGATTTCAGTGATGCACATACTTGGTGAATGCTTTCTCAATTTCTGAACTCTCACTAGCAGCCTCCATTAAGTCATCAACAATAGTTAAATTTACTCTGTTAGGGGGGAACAAATTATCATCATTAAATGTTGTGGGTAAACCCTCTATAAAACGAATATTTGGGATTGTGAGTAATAATTCATCATAAAGCACTTGCCAGCAGGCATAAAACCAAACAATGTTATCAGGAGTGTGCGACATTAAAGCGGTAGCATTCTGTAAAACCTGTTTGACAAAATAACTTTTCCCGGAATTAGAAGGGCCTGCCAATATGCATGAAAAAGGATGTTGTAAACGAGTGTCCATGGTGAATGATTAGTAACCAAATGGGAGAGTGGTAAAGTCGTCGACCAAATATCTTTTTGTATATACACACTTCTGTGTTTTCTGTAGCGGTCGCGTCTCTATTTGCCAAAGGAGTTTATTTCTGACAATGGAGGACTGTCGTACCACTATTCTTTTCTGTTCATCAGGGTCTGAGTGCAAGGGGTAGTCCAACACCAGGTCTTTTAAACTGTCAAAGTTAATCAACTGGGCATTACTGGCATGAAGTGTTATGCCTTTCACCTTTAGAGATGTTTTATCCGTCGATAGTTTGTAACCATACGTCTTGGGACCTGCAGATACAAACTCTGTAATGTGTGTGTCACAGGGTATTTCACTAGTCAGCTCACCTAGATAGTCCCCTAGAGGTGGATTCCAGTCACCCGCTGTACTAACAAAAATAACAGAGTCAGTGTCGTGGTAGAGACATCTCTCATTAAGACGGTCTAAAACATTGTACAGTTCAAGTCGTGCATAGGCGGTGGTAAAACATGCAATAAATATATTGGTATTGCGAGACGGACTGTGACAACCCTGGGCGTGCTTCCAACTGAGCATGGCTGTATCATCATTTATGAATGACAGAGAAGACACCTCGTATTCAGGTAAAAATATATAACCAAAAAGCTTGTCAGGATCAGATACAAGACTTGTGGTTTGCAAATTAGGTTTCTGACCAAATTTGCCCCATAAAGAATTAAGAAACAATTTTGCAATCTGTCGTTTTGCAGGGTTTACTTCTATTTTCTCTGGTCTTAGCAAAATACCCTCTTTAGCGTAATAAGCATCAATGTATTGGCGTCTTTTTTCATCAGTCGTACACCATTCAGGGTAACCTGAGGATTCCTGCTTATCCCTAAGGTGCACCTTTATATACTTTTCAAATAACGTATTGGAAGAGTAAGGAAAGTGCCAAATCTCAAAGATCTTCCCCAACCTGTAGCCCTTAATCAGGGCTTGTTGTATTTCAATAGTGCACCAAGTACCTGTCAAAGAGCGTTCCTCCTCATTATGTTCACAATGTGCTGTTTGGTTATTGGCTGTGCATGTACGACATAATGGGAACATAAGTTTGCCATTCATTTTAACCGGTAGAACAGGGAAAAATAGACCTCGGGGTGGGTACACTGTTACTTTAGCAAGGCCAAAATAGTGTTCAAAAGACTGAAAATTATCATAAATGATTACTGGGTGATCCGTGGGATATAATTTTGTTTTGTTGACGTATGGGTATAGACTGATAAAATCATAATAGTGTATGCTCTCACCTGGGGCCGCTTTGTGGTACAATTTGATTGCGTTTGTGCGGCCCCCATAAAGCGCATCACGAGGTTCCAGCGGCTGTGGAAAATCTTTATCGATAAGAAAAGCCTGTAGATCCTTGTCAGTTTCTAACAGGTTTGACCAATCATGCTCCCACATCTCACGGACCACATAACCCCGCATTTTTAGAAAATGATTTTTAACATTGGTTTTGTGGTGTAATTGTGCATAGGTAGTCTTTGTAACTGTGTTAAAAGCCTTTTCATTATAACAAACTGGGCAACCGTGGTAGAAACAACCCTGAAATTCAAAAGCTGTAGGCTGGCCATCAATCAGAGCGTACCCATCCAAAAAATAGTTACCAACAGCCCTTTCACCGCCCTGTAGAGCGTGCTGAATAGTGATCCCCTCTTTGTGTGCAACATACATTAACCACTGTATAGACTTTGTTGAGAAACGTTTCTGATTTGCATGGTAATTGTCAGAGGGTAAAATTGCTATGGTATTTTTCGGTAAAAACTTAAATCTGTACATGGCCATGCACACAGACGCTAATGTAGTGAGTTGAAAAGGATCAATATCAGCAATGACGGTTTCAGGACCGTCAGGACCCACAATAGTTTTTACCTTCTTGGTCATCTCCATCACACTTTCTCTGTAGCAGACACAGGCCTGTTTCAAGATTTTAACATCATCTATACAGTATTTCTTAAGTTCATTTTGAAAATTGAACTGACAATGTTGGTTCTCTTGATACCAGACCATAAACTCCTTTTTATCATCACACATCATTTGGTCATAACCATAATAGTCTACCAAAGGCATAGGGCCAATATAAGACTGATTCTGGGCTGTGTTAAAAAAGTGTGGAAAATAGCCTTTACAACCGACGAAACCCAGGGCCTTTGGCAATTGACTTAGTTTCATGGGGAGAAAATTTAAAGAATCGATAAATCTGATACCTAGATCAGCGACAGTCACACAAAGTAATTTACCACCTTGCGCCAACAACTCAATAGCAATTTTCTCCTTAAGAAGTTGATTCACCACAAAGTAAGAATCATACCTGCCTGCATTATGCGCTATGAATGTGTAGTTACTAAAGGGCTTGTTTATAAATCTTATTATAAACTCCTCTAGGCACGCTGTACCCTGAAACTCCCAGCACTTATCCCCTTCTAATTCTGAAGCATAGATATAGTTGGGGATATGTACACCGGTCTCCTGCATACATTCAAAGTCATAAAAAATGTATTTGTTAGTAGGGTTTTCTGGGGTGTATCTTCTCATATAACAAACATGGCCATCAAGCGTGACTACAGTGGCATAGCAAAGGCATTTGCGGGGCTTGTCTGTGTATGAATATATGTGTTATGCTGGATTTATATGTTGTAGATATGTGTTATGCTGTGCTTATCCGTGTAAGTTATAGCATAACATTTTTAAAATAAGCTGTGATGATACAGCATCAATGGGGTTGCTTTATTTCTAACTGTCAGGGTCGGTAGTATAGACTGTGTGCCGTATGTTTTGGTTTTTATTTTTAACAACGTAAGGGTCTATTATATAGAGTCTGCATTGTTTGTTTCTGTGTGTCTGTGTTCTAAAACGTTACGTGCTGAACATAGTCATGTTTTTAATGTATGCAAACTTCTTCTCTATGCATTTGTGGGTCTTATCCGTGTATGTTGTTTAATATATGTGTTATGCTGGGCTTATATATGTTGTATATATGCGTTATGCTGAGCTTATCCTCGCATGTTATGGCATTACCTTTTTAAAATAAGCTGTGATGCTACAGCATCACCCATATCACTGTGGCTGTTAGACATCTCACTGTGTCTGTTTTGTCAAACAACCGATTGTGGTCATTCATTGTAAAATGCTGACCTAGTGTTCCCTTCATAAGCGTTCAAATACTTTATCACCTTTCAGGCACAAATCAGTCCAACAACGAATGAAAACGAGTTACACAGAAGGCTCGCGGTCGCCTCACAAGGTTGTAAATTTTCTATATTGATAAGCGTTCTAAAATTCTAAACATTTATTTTGAAGTCTTTTATGCATAAAAAACAAAACAAAAAAACCCCAAAAAAACTAAGGCTTATTGTATTTTATTTATTTAGATCCTTTGAATACTAGAGTATTGACTGACAGACCCTCCAACATACATCCACATAGACCATTAAAAGCAGGTATGTGTTTATATAACGTTATATGCGGTTGTATCATCCCCGGTTTTATCCCTGCGATAATTATATTTCTATTTATTTTAGAAACAACCGTAAAGAGTACAAAAACCTCAGCAGTATCTAATGCATGCACAGACATTAGCCGCTTACCAGCTGCGGATCACGGTCGTAAGACATACAGCGCGAATGCCGGAGAACGCAGGGACTGCACCCCGCATAAACTAAAACAGGGCAAGTATACGTATGAGTTCTTTGTTTATTTGTATATTTGTATACTACATAAATATAGTATATTTATTTGTATCTTTATTTACTACATAGATATACCTGTATGTACATCAGTGCATTAATTTACTCATTTATTTTTGAATACAGTACCAAAGTTGTCTATAACCCGGATCTGCTCTACAAGAGATATTCCAGTCACACGTGACGATGAACAACCGTCAACGTCGACCTCAGGGGTTTTAAGGCAGCGTCCATCTAGTGCGGCATGCGTCGCAAAGGAGCCTCAACAAATACATTCATTAACCACAACAAAACACACATCTCGGGGTAAGCCATCAGTCACATCACCAGGCAATGTATCAGGGTGTCGACATTTCACTGTAGAATCAAATGTACCTGTGAAACAATCCATTAGCCCTGTAAATGTTCCTATACAACCAAACCCTAAGAAAAGTAGATCTGTTTTACAGGACATAACACAAACCATCGGCAATGATAACAATATACATAGAGGGACTACATCACTGACATCCAGAAATACCTCTGTAAAGGTGCCGACACACCCGCCACCTAAGAAAAGTAGATATGTTTTACAGACCATAACACATACTGACAGCAAAAACACACACATTTATACAGAGACCACATCACCTCTTGATACTAGAAAATGTATGTTGTGGTTCACGCGTTCTGCTCCTTTATGGTTTAAAGTCAAGGATGCTGTACAACATACAATCACTGAAATATTCAAAATACTGAATGACGCTGCTCTTTTACAGTGCAGCAGGCCTCTGAGTCTAAAACTTTATGCCGCTAGCCGCCCATTTAGAATTGGCCATGCATTGTTATCCCATGATGGTCGTGATAGTCAATTGAGTATAAACGGTGTTATACCAAACATTATATTACCCCGTGACAACGTCAGTGATTTATTACAGTGGTTTTTAAGGGAACTTGGTTTTTGGTTCGCTTTAGGAGACTTTATTGACTCTGTGATTAGTGAGATCCGTAACATTGTTATTGTGACTGATGATGAGCTTAGACAAACTAATTTTTTAAACCGTTTTGAAAGACTTGACCGTGCTACCAATGCCTTTCGTTCAGGACTAAATTTACTGACCCCCGCGTGACTAGTCATGGTTGGACGGGGTTTATTATCTCAATCCAAAAAATGGGACAGACAGAGACTTGTAGCTAAGCGTCGAGCTAGAACCGTTAAACGTGCCATAAATACATTGCGAGGTGCATTACGTTCTGCGATGTCTAGGCAACGCCGTAAGACCCCTTGTGATGCAATCAAATGCTTAACACCTGTGCTGCTTCCGGCTGAGGATGGCGTAGACGCTACAGTTACCCCTGTGACACCCCACACAAATGATACTGAAATAGCCCCAACACCTACAGAACTTTCCACAGAGACGCAACAAAGTCCATTTAGTCCTGAGAATATTAACGATTCGCAGGAACATCCCGAAGTGCAGAACCCTGTTAATGAGTTAGAGGCCC
Source organism: Pelobates cultripes (assembly GCA_933207985.1). Lineage (NCBI taxonomy): Eukaryota > Metazoa > Chordata > Amphibia > Anura > Pelobatidae > Pelobates > Pelobates cultripes. The sequence goes on from OW240917.1 coordinate 46,997, forward strand.
CTGTATTTTTGGAGCGTGTTGAACAACGCCGCAGAGATATTAACAATTTTAATGCCGTAGAATATTATGAACATTTTCGGTTTGTAAATTTAGACAGAATAACATCGTTTTCAGACGCACTCCAGTCTGTACATGATGCTATTCAAGAGCTTTTAAACAGGATGATGCCTGATATAGGTCCCAGCGATTTTGTTCAATTAAGGCTAGATAGCGATGATCTTGGCAGACCGTTACACTCTATTAGACGTTGTAGGGATGAATTGAATGCTGAAACCTTTTTAAACGCAGTGTCAAACCTGGTACAGAGCAATGCTGAAATTATTGGCAGCGGGTCTTTAAGGTTGGTTGTAATCATTGTTAGGAATAGAGTCGGTGGTGTAATGCATCGTAGGCGTCTCCGGTCAACACCCTATAGTTGTATCATTGCCAGGAAAAAGAGATGGCTTTATGATTTAAACAATGATAATAATAACCTGTGTCTAGCGGCTAGCATTTGTGCCCTTGTGGCTCAGGATAATCCTGTAGACTCTCTGTTGTTGGAGAGAGCCAGAGAAATACATAAAGCTGTAGGTATCCCTGATGATCGTCTGGTTAGTTTTAGCGACATCCCAGCTTTTGAACAACATTTAGGCATTACAATTAAAGTACTGTATCACAATCATGGTTCGTGGCACTATTTTCATTCAGACAAGCCCTGTAAAGATAAAGTTGTGTTTATATACCATGAAGACAAACATTATTATGGCATTAAAAAAATTAATGCGTTCATTGGGGAATCATACTTCTGTAATTACTGTCACACACCATTCTCTCACAAAAACAATCATTCCTGCCGGTATTTTTGTAAGACCTGTCACAGACAGACCTGTGTAGAAGTGAAAGGGGAGTTTCCTAGATGTTCCAGTTGTCGTACTTTTTGTCGTTCACAAGAGTGCTTAAAGTTGCACATAGAGCTCTCCGTATCCGGAGACATAGAGTGCAGGCAGAAAGCTTATTGTGATTCTTGCGGCCGTTACACCGTAATGGCCGATCATAAGTGTAAAGGTTTCCAATGTCAGATTTGCTATGCCACTGTAGTCACGCTTGATGGCCATGTTTGTTATATGAGAAGATACACCCCAGAAAACCCTACTAACAAATACATTTTTTTATGACTTTGAATGTATGCAGGAGACCGGTGTACATATCCCCAACTATATCTATGCTTCAGAATTAGAAGGGGATAAGTGCTGGGAGTTTCAGGGTACAGCGTGCCTAGAGGAGTTTATAATAAGATTTATAAACAAGCCCTTTAGTAACTACACATTTATAGCTCATAATGCAGGCAGGTATGATTCTTACTTTGTGGTGAATCAACTTCTTAAGGAGAAAATTGCTATTGAGTTGTTGGCGCAAGGTGGTAAATTACTTTGTGTGACTGTCGCTGATCTAGGTATCAGATTTATCGATTCTTTAAATTTTCTCCCCATGAAACTAAGTCAATTGCCAAAGGCCCTGGGTTTCGTCGGTTGTAAAGGCTATTTTCCACACTTTTTTAACACAGCCCAGAATCAGTCTTATATTGGCCCTATGCCTTTGGTAGACTATTATGGTTATGACCAAATGATGTGTGATGATAAAAAGGAGTTTATGGTCTGGTATCAAGAGAACCAACATTGTCAGTTCAATTTTCAAAATGAACTTAAGAAATACTGTATAGATGATGTTAAAATCTTGAAACAGGCCTGTGTCTGCTACAGAGAAAGTGTGATGGAGATGACCAAGAAGGTAAAAACTATTGTGGGTCCTGACGGTCCTGAAACCGTCATTGCTGATATTGATCCTTTTCAACTCACTACATTAGCGTCTGTGTGCATGGCCATGTACAGATTTAAGTTTTTACCGAAAAATACCATAGCAATTTTACCCTCTGACAATTACCATGCAAATCAGAAACGTTTCTCAACAAAGTCTATACAGTGGTTAATGTATGTTGCACACAAAGAGGGGATCACTATTCAGCACGCTCTACAGGGCGGTGAAAGGGCTGTTGGTAACTATTTTTTGGATGGGTACGCTCTGATTGATGGCCAGCCTACAGCTTTTGAATTTCAGGGTTGTTTCTACCACGGTTGCCCAGTTTGTTATAATGAAAAGGCTTTTAACACAGTTACAAAGACTACCTATGCACAATTACACCACAAAACCAATGTTAAAAATCATTTTCTAAAAATGCGGGGTTATGTGGTCCGTGAGATGTGGGAGCATGATTGGTCCAACCTGTTAGAAACTGACAAGGATCTACAGGCTTTTCTTATCGATAAAGATTTTCCACAGCCGCTGGAACCTCGTGATGCGCTTTATGGGGGCCGCACAAACGCAATCAAATTGTACCACAAAGCGGCCCCAGGTGAGAGCATACACTATTATGATTTTACCAGTCTATACCCATACGTCAACAAAACAAAATTATATCCCACGGATCACCCAGTAATCATTTATGATAATTTTCAGTCTTTTGAACACTATTTTGGCCTTGCTAAAGTAACAGTGTACCCACCCCGAGGTCTATTTTTCCCTGTTCTACCGGTTAAAATGAATGGCAAACTTATGTTCCCATTATGTCGTACATGCACAGCCAATAACCAAACAGCACATTGTGAACATAATGAGGAGGAACGCTCTTTGACAGGTACTTGGTGCACTATTGAAATACAACAAGCCCTGATTAAGGGCTACAGGTTGGGGAAGATCTTTGAGATTTGGCACTTTCCTTACTCTTCCAATACGTTATTTGAAAAGTATATAAAGGTGCACCTTAGGGATAAGCAGGAATCCTCAGGTTACCCTGAATGGTGTACGACTGATGAAAAAAGACGCCAATACATTGATGCTTATTACGCTAAAGAGGGTATTTTGCTAAGACCAGAGAAAATAGAAGTAAACCCTGCAAAACGACAGATTGCAAAATTGTTTCTTAATTCTTTATGGGGCAAATTTGGTCAGAAACCTAATTTGCAAACCACAAGTCTTGTATCTGATCCTGACAAGCTTTTTGGTTATATATTTTTACCTGAATACGAGGTGTCTTCTCTGTCATTCATAAATGATGATACAGCCATGCTCAGTTGGAAGCACGCCCAGGGTTGTCACAGTCCGTCTCGCAATACCAATATATTTATTGCATGTTTTACCACCGCCTATGCACGACTTGAACTGTACAATGTTTTAGACCGTCTTAATGAGAGATGTCTCTACCACGACACTGACTCTGTTATTTTTGTTAGTACAGCGGGTGACTGGAATCCACCTCTAGGGGACTATCTAGGTGAGCTGACTAGTGAAATACCCTGTGACACACACATTACAGAGTTTGTATCTGCAGGTCCCAAGACGTATGGTTACAAACTATCGACGGATAAAACATCTCTAAAGGTGAAAGGCATAACACTTCATGCCAGTAATGCCCAGTTGATTAACTTTGACAGTTTAAAAGACCTGGTGTTGGACTACCCCTTGCACTCAGACCCTGATGAACAGAAAAGAATAGTGGTACGACAGTCCTCCATTGTCAGAAATAAACTCCTTTGGCAGATAGAGACGCGACCGCTACAGAAAACACAGAAGTGTGTATATACAAAAAGATATTTGGTCGACGACTTTACCACTCTCCCATTTGGTTACTAATCATTCACCATGGACACTCGTTTACAACATCCTTTTTCATGCATATTGGCAGGCCCTTCTAATTCCGGGAAAAGTTATTTTGTCAAACAGGTTTTACAGAATGCTACCGCTTTAATGTCGCACACTCCTGATAACATTGTTTGGTTTTATGCCTGCTGGCAAGTGCTTTATGATGAATTATTACTCACAATCCCAAATATTCGTTTTATAGAGGGTTTACCCACAACATTTAATGATGATAATTTGTTCCCCCCTAACAGAGTAAATTTAACTATTGTTGATGACTTAATGGAGGCTGCTAGTGAGAGTTCAGAAATTGAGAAAGCATTCACCAAGTATGTGCATCACAGAAATCTGAGTATTATGTATCTGGTGCAGAATGTGTTCTGTCAAGGTAAAAAAAGTCGTACTATAGCTTTAAACACTAAATATATGGTACTTTTTAAGAACCCAAGAGATAAACTGCAAATCACTACTCTGGCCCGCCAAATGTACCCCGGTAAATCACAATTTTTTCTAGACGCTTTTGAAGATGCCACACGCAAATCTTATGGTTATCTACTTGTAGATTTAAGATCTGTAACCCTCGAAGAGTACCGCTTAAGAACCGGTCTCTTCCCACCCGACCTTCCCTCTGCATATATTTATAACAAACAGCCCTCTAAAAGTCGATAACATACCATTAACAGGTCATTCCCTGCCGAATCTCAGATCCTTAAGGATGTCTATGCGTATACGTCGCAATTGGTTGGCTTTACAAAGTCTAATAAGTGCATCGCCATCACAAAAAAAAGATATTTTATGCTCCGCATCTCATGATTTAGTCACGGCTATATGTGAAATAGCTCTTAATACCCTTAAAGGTAAGATACCTTTATCACAACAAGTAGAAAAGCTAAAAAAGTGGCGAAAAAATATAAAAGCACTGAGCAACAAAAAAGTGTCTTTTAGTAAGAAGAAACAGTTGGTTAAACAGTCTGGAGGATTTATTGGCTCTCTGTTGGGATTTGCTATACCTCTGCTGACCGGTCTTTTGACTAACCGTTAATGGCACACGCTGAGAAAAAGTACTTAGTGTCTAAACAAGAGTTAGACCTAATACAGCGAACCACTCAGAGCTCTGAGACCGCTCGTGAGTCTGTCACTCAAAACCTAGATAATGAGATTATTTCTATTCTTCAAAATAGAGGTGTATCGGATGATGAGAAGATAAAGAGGTATACCACTATATTGCAGAAATACTTGGTACGTACTAAACAGAGTGAAAGCGAAAAGTTGGGCTTGACACTTTTCTTACCTCCTGGAGAATCCTCCGTACCAAACCCCCCTGTAGCACATCCTCATAATGCTGGAGTCTCTGATGTTTCAGACGCTGTATTTTGTGAAGTTGTTAATAATGTAAATGTCCGCTATAAAAAAAATGCTGAATTGTTGTTGAGTAGAATGTCTCAATTTAAGCACATTACCGCTTGGAATGATAAGGGTGAATTTGTTTATAAAAACACTGTTGTACCGGGATCAAATATACTCGATTTGGTACATAGTGTTACCCAGAGTCACAGTGTTACGGTACGTAAATTACCTCTGGGCTGGGATACTTTTCTTCAGGCTATGGCTGACCTGAACATACCGTCTACCGTTGTGGGCAACACATCAAATAGAGACTATTTGGAACAATTGAAATTGCGGATCCTTCCAAGCGAGACTCGGGACATAACACCCCATTTTCAAAAGAGACAATCGTTACCAAATATTTCTTTTAACACCCCGGGATTAACTACATCTCACGGCTATTTGCTACCTAACAAGCGCCCCCGTATACTAAAGCAGCCTGCTGATTGGTTGAATTTGTGATGTTTATTCATTGCATTTCTGTCTAAAACATGTGATGATTATTGCTTTTCCTTCATACATTGTATTACCCCTTTTGCCTGTGACTATTGTATTGTTGCTTTTCCTGTGAATAGTGTATCGGCTTTTTTTTTTTTGTCTAATAAATATCGTTATATGAGTTACTTTGGCATTTATTTATTTCTCAGATGTATATAAACTTGCCCTCTGGGTTTGTTCTCTACTTTCAAAACTGGCCCCAGACACATCTTCCAAAACATGCCCAGACTTGTCCTCTTTATTCAGTAATATGAAATGAAATTTAAAATAAATAAACATCCAACCATAGGATGTAGTACCTCATACAACCACATGGTGGCAGACTCTATGAACATTGTAAAGGGGCGTGTCTATTACATGCCGTATTGGGTGTGGTTTCATAAAAAAAGGGGCGGACACCCATCAACGCGCAATGGGTGGGGCCCTATTGCGCAAGGGGCGTGGTTTCATGAAAGGGCCGGGCAACCATCACCACACAGGGGGCGGAGACCTATTGCGCAACGGGCGTGGTTTCATAAAAAGGGGCGGGGCGTCTGACATATTGCGCAAGGGGCGTGGTTTCATAAAAAGGGGTGTGGTTTCCTAAAAGGGGCGTGGTTTCATAAAAAGGGGGCGGGCACCTGTCAAAAGTTAGTTTGATGACTTGTACCGCTTTACACTACTTATGCCATTCGGGAGTTTGGAGCATTCACTTGTATGCAGTTCGAGAGTTTGGAGCATTCCCTTGTATGCAGTTCGAGTGTTTGGAGCATTCCCTTGTATGCCGTTCGGGAGTTTGGAGCATTCACTTGTATTCAGTTCGTGAGTTTTGGTGATTCTACAGTAGCTGTGCCTGTCTCTGAAAGGGGGCCGATCACCTAAACGGTTTTTACCCCTTGTGTGCAAAACGGTCCGTTACAGTGATGTATGGTTTTAGAGTTATGAAAGTTGGGTAGAAAGTATGTTTTAACTGTATGTGTAATTGAGTTTCCTCTCAGGCTAAGGGGAGGGAATATGTGGGATGTAACTGATATGTGATTGGTTGTTTTATACCTCCCTGTGGGCGGTCCTGTATTTGCAAGACTGTAATAAAAACCAGGCTGGGTGTGCCAGCACCTCAGACCACTGCTTGACCCTCAACACGGAGCCTTGTCTCGTTCTTGGGGGGATTTACTGTATGCAGTTAGAGACTGATTGCCAGGAGTGTAAGCTGATTGTCTGCTTTTCCTGTTCGTCTGCTAGCAGCTATTTGGGAGGTTCCCGTTCGGGAGTTGGAGTGCTATTTTGTATCCAGTTCGGGAGTTTGGTGTTCTGCAGTAGCTGTGCCTGTATCTCTGGAAAGGGGGCCGATCGCCTAAACGTTTTTTACCCCTTGTGTGCAAAACGGTCCGTTACACCCATAAAAAGTATATCGGAACTGGGGGATCTGGGTGAACCACATATCCAAAATTCACCCAGATCCGTTCAGTAGTTTGGAAGATACAGTTTAATGCAGATTCCACAGAACATATACAGGCTATATGAAAAATAATTACTGTATAATGTGTCCCCTGTTGTACAGTTTAAAACTACTGCATGATGTCTTTGTGCACCAAATACCGGCGAGATGGCACCGTGTAGAAAAGTCCAAACAGTGTCTGTGAGTTAAAATGGCCGCCATCCATTGTTCTCACCATGTGCTTCATCCATTGTTCTCACCATGTGCCTCTGATACATGAAATGGTGGCCACCCAGTAACTCCACAGTTTGTCTGGTAGTCTATCCAACCGGACCAACAGATGAAACACATGGGTAACAGTGCAACAAATGAAGGGAATCATAAAAAATATGGACAATAGTCATATTTGTGCACAATCTCCAGTTTTGTCACAGGGCATAAATAATGTTTTCAAATGCCATATATCCCAGGGCCATAGTCAGAAGGTAGGAGGCGGGCAAGCAGCCCCCTCCAAGAACACGTGGCGAGGTCTGTTCCGCCACAATGATCTTTTCATTTCTTGTTCCCTACAATTACTAGCATTAACTGAAACATGGCTCTCCCTGCCTCTTTATCCTTTGGTGGTCTTCAATTTTTTTACCATAACCCAAGAAACTCTGAAAATAAAGGTGGTGGCATAGGGTTTCTGCTCTAACCTCACTGCTCCTTCAAACCTCTACCCACACCCCCTTCCCTCTCTTTCTCATCATTTGAGATTCATTCAATCCGCCTTTTTAAACCCATCTCTGCTAACATTGTGGCTATCTATCGTCCCCCTGGTTCCCCACTTCTCTTCCTTGACCACTTTGCTGCCTGGCTTCCTTACTTCCTCTCCTCTAACATTCCATCTGTAATTCTTGGAGACTTCAACATTCCCATTAACTTACCCTTGACCTCAGCAGCCTCAAAACTACTTTCTATTAACTCCTCCCTTGGGCTTTCACAGTGGGCTAATTCCCCCACCCATATAGCAGGCAATACTGTAGACCTTATTTTCACTCATGGTGCAGTCTCTACCATCTGCAACACTCCACTTCCCCTCTCAGATCATAATTTTCTATCATTTGCTCTCAATAGCCCCCTCCCCCAACAACCTCAACCTAACCCCCCTCAACTCAGAAGGAATCTGAGTTCTATAAACCTCCAGCAGCAATTCCCAACTATTATCCATTCCTGCTCACTCGTGTCCCTCACTAGCTATCTCCTCATATAACTCGACCCTCACCTCAGCCCTGGACACTGCAGCCCCTCTCTAAATACACACCGCAAGGAGGACACGCCCCCAACTGTGGCACACTAAATCAACACGCTACCTGCAAAGATGTTCTCGTTCTGCTGAATGCTGCTGGAGGAAGTCTCACACAGAGTCAGACTTTCTACACTACAAATTCATATTGCGTTGATACAGCACAGCCCTTGCCCTTGCCAAACAGTCATACTTTTCTTCTCTTATTTGTTCATGCTCCCACAATCCCAGGCGTCTCTTTGATACCTTTAACTCTCTTCTTTGCCCTGCTGTGGCCACTGCCAAACTAACCTTACAGCTGATAGTCTTGCTTGCTACTTTACTGACAAGATTGAACAGATAAGGAAATTATTCTCACCACCTTGCCCCTCACCTTTTCAACCTCCCCTGGATCATGCCTCTCCAACCCTTCCGACCTTCTCCCAGGCTACTGAACAAGAGGTGGTGATGGGCTGGCTGCCGGGCGGGCGGCTGGCGAGGGAGCACTTTCCCACTTGCCCGCTTGATCCTGTCCCGTCTCACCTTATTAGATCTCACATCTTCAACTGCTCTCTTTCTTCTGGCACTGTTCCTGCTGTCCTGAAACATGCTACTGTAGTACCCATTTTAAAGAAATCATGTCTCGACCCATCCTCCCCCTCTAACTATTGTCCTATATCCCTGCTCCCTTTTTCCTCAAAGCTTCTTGAAAGACTAGCCTTCACCTGTCTGGCCTGCTTCCTCAACTCCTACTCTCTCCTCGACTCTCTTCAGTCTGGCTTCCACCCCCTCTTCTCTACTGAGACTGCCCTTATCAAAGTCACTAATGACCTCATCACAGCTAAATCCAAAGGTCTCTACTCTATATTAATTCTTCTTGACCTCTCCGCTGCTTTTGACACTGTTGATCAATGTTCTCCTTCTCCAAACTCTTCAGTCACTCGGTCTCTGTGAATCTGTCCTCTCATGGTTTTCCTCCTATCTCTCCCAACGCTCACTCTGCGTCTCCTTTTCTAATGATACCTCCACCGTTCGTCCTGTCTCAGTTGGAGTCCCTCAAGGCTCTGTCCTTGGTCCCCTTCTTTTTTCTCTTTACACTGCCTCTCTTGGCAACCTTATTACCTCTTTTGGATTCAAATACCACCTGTACGCTGATGACACCCAGCTATATCTCTCCTCCCCAGACCTCTCCCCTGATATCCTGCAACGTGTCACCTCTTGCCTTTCTTCTATCTCTGATTGGATGTCCTCCCGCTTTCTGAAACTGAATCTTTCCAAAACAGAACTTCTTGTCTTTCCTCCTCCTAATATTAATCCTCCTCTCTCGCTCTCCCTTCAGATTGGTGGTACCCATATCAGCCCATCCTTACAAGCACGTTGTCTTGGTGTTACTTTTGATTCTGGCCTCACCTTTGAGCCTCACATCTGGTATGTTGTCAAATTATGCCAATTCCACCTCAAAAACATTGTGTGTGTCAGTGAGTGAGTGTGTGTCTGTTGGTGAGTGTGTGTTTGTCTGTTAGTGAGTGTGTGTGTGTCTGTTATTGAGTGAGTGTGTGTCTGTTAGTGAGTGTCTGTTAGTGAGTGTGAGTATGTGTTTCTGTCAGTGTATTTAGAATGCGGGGCAGGGGGGAAGGGTTGGGTCGGGTGGCGCGGGGGGGGGGCGTCTGAGTTTTGTCCTGCCTAGGGCAGCACAAAACCAGGATACACCACTGCCCGTACGACCAACTCGCGCTTGCAGGACTTTTCGCGGGCGGCTCCCGTCCTATGGAATAGCCTGCCTACCGCCATCAGACTCTCTCCTAGTCTTCAATCATTTAAGAAGTGCCTTAAAACTCATTTCACAGTGAGAAGCACGCAAGCGCCTCTAGCGGCTGTCAATGAGACATCCACTAGAGGCTGGATTAACCCTAATATAAACATAGCAGTTTCTCTGAAACTGCTATTTTTACAGAAAAAAGGGTTAAACCTAGAGGGACCTGGCACCCAGACCACTTCATTAAGGTCTGGGTGCCTATAGTGGTCCTTTAAGCCTTTTTAAGCCTTTTTTTAAATAAACATAGTAGTTTCAGAGAAACTGCTATGTTTACCTATGGGTTAATCCAGCCTCTAGTGGCTGTCTCAATGACAGCCGTTAGAGGCGCTTCCGCGCTTCTCACTGTGAAAATCACAGTGAGAAGACGCCAGCATCCATAGGAAAGCATTGAGAATGCTTTCCTATGGACTGGCAGAATGCGCACGCGGCTCTTGCCGCGCATGCGCATTCAGCCGGTGACGGAAGAAGAGGGAGGAGAGGAGGAGGAGAGCTCCCCACCCGGTGCTGGAGAAAGAGGTCAGTTTAACCCCTTCCACCCCCTAGAGCCTTGCGGGAGGGGGACCCTGAGGGTGGGGGCACCCTCAGGGCACTATAGTACCAGGAAAATGAGTATGTTTTCCTGGCACTATAGTGGTCCTTTAACTGGCGATTTTATTCTGGGTATATAATAACTGGTTATCTTATTCTGAGTATATAATAACTGGTGATCTTATTCTGGGTATATAATAACTGGTGATCTTATTCTGGGTATATAATAACTAGTGATCTTATTCTAGGTATATAATAATTGGTGATCTTATTCTGGGTATATAATAATTGGTGATCTTATTCTGGGTATATAATAACTGGTGATCATATTCTGGGTATATTATAATTGGTGATCGAATTATGGGTATATAATAACGGGTGATCTCATTCTGGGTATATAATAACTGGTGATCTTATTCTGGGTATATAATAATTGGTGATCTTATTCTGGGTATATAATAACTGGTGATCATATTCTGGGTATATAATAACTGGTGATCTTATTCTGGGTATATAATAACTGGTGATTTTATTCTGGGTATATAATAACTGGTAATCTCATTCTGGGTATATTATAATTGGTGATCTTATTCTGGGTATATAATAACTGGTGATCTTATTCTGGGTACATAGTAACTGGTGATCTTATTCTGGGTATATAATAACTGGCGATCTTATTCTGGGTATATAATAACTAGTTATCTCATTATGGGTATATAATAACTGGTGATCTTATTCTGGGTATATAATAATTGGTGATCTTATTCTGGGTATATAATAACTGGTGATCATATTCTGGGTATATAATAATTGGTGATCTTATTCTAGGTATATAATAACTGGTGATCATATTCTGGGTATATAATAATTTTTGATCTTATTCTGGGTATATAATAACGAGTGATCTTATTCTGGGTATATAATAACTGGTGATCATATTCTGGGTATATAATAACTAGTGATCTTATTCTGGGTATATAATAACTGGTGATCTCATTATGGGTATGTCACGATTCGTGGAACCCAACACGCTGGCACACACACACACACACACAGAAAAGGTGCCGTACCGGACCTTAGAGTGGCCGGGCTAAGCACGCTTAAGAATAGTCAGGAGACAAGCCAAGTAAAGGGAGCCAGAAAACGGGAGAACGAGAAACAAGCCGAGGTCAAAGGAGTGGAGAAGACAGGATAATCGGAATAACGAGCCAAATAATCGGTAACCAGAGAGAAACACAAGAACACTACGCTACAGGTATCACAAGACCACAACAGGGCACTGAGGGACAGGAAAGGTAAGTATAAATACCCTAGGTTTAATTCTGATTGGATAACTTCCAATCAGAATTAACAATCACACGTGGGGGATATCTATACGCCCCACTGTGATTGTGGTACTGTTTCTTTAACGCCGGGTCACTCACGTGACCCCGGCGTTTACTTAATTCCTGGACCTCCCAGCGTGCAGCGTTATACATGCTGCCGCTGGGGGGCGTGGAGGACGCTGGCGGCGAGCGGCACAGAGGACGGCGATGGACTGAGGGTGAGTGCTGCAAGTGGCGTGTAGCCTCCCCTCCTCGCCGCCCGCGGCTCCCTGACAGGGTATATAATAACTGGTGATCATATTCTGGGTATATAATAACTGGTGATCATATTCTGGGTACATAGTAACTGGTGATCATTAGTGATGTACCGAACGGTTCGCCGGCGAACGGTTCCTGGCGAACATAGCATGTTCGCGTTCGCCACGGCGGGGCGAACATATGCGCGGTTCGACCCGCCCCCTATTCGTCATCATTGAGTAAACTTTGACCCTGCACCTCACAGTCAGCAGACACATTCCAGCCAATTAGCAGCACAGCCTCCCTAGCAGACCCTCCCACCTACTGGACAGCATCCATTTTAGATTCATTCCCAAGCTGCATGCTTAGTAAGAGGAGGGAAAGTGTAGCTGCTGTTCATAAGATAGGGAAAAGCATAGCTAGGTTAGGGATAAGGGTATGCTTTTTTTTGGATTTTTTTTTTCTATGTAATGTAAATGCGCCGGATTTGTCTGCCACTGCTGCCAGCTTCTGTGTCAGAGCTCACAGTGCATACTGGTAGCATTTCCCCAGTCAGTGCCACCATAGATCGTTGACTCGTAAACGGATTTAAAAACAAAGCTTT
>OW240917.1:64494-79901 GCA_933207985.1 Pelobates cultripes
TTACTATTTATGCATTTCATAATTTTTTTTTCTCAATATAGTAAGTTTGCCTTTTTCTTTCTTTTTTGTCTACTTCTAATATACAACAAGAATTCTGATGAAAGATCTTTGATATAGGGGATATTTGTGAAATATGTTACCAAAGGATTATGGACATAAATGGACGCCCGTGGAATGAACGAGTGTTCCAGTGAAAGAATTCCTATGGACGATTATGAAGATGCCGTCGCTGTAATGCATGATCCAATCCACCAACTTCCCGGAGGGTATCCATTATGGTGGAACGCACGTGTTTTCCAAAATAAAGAAACTCTGATCGAGTTTCACCGACGCCAAAAGACTTATTCCTTATAACGATATCGTTTCGAGGATGCTTACCAACAGGTGAGACAACACACGTGGATTGGCTTAAGGCAGCCCACCGATGGAGGAAGGGACCTATAAATCGAGGGAATATGAGGAAACAGTTTGAATTTTACTACAGCGACAACAGACTCGTATTTATTTTCCCTGAGGGAGTCTTAAGCATAAGATGAAACACTTAGGACTGTTTTTACTTCACTCTGCACCATTTTTTATTTAAATGTATTGCCTCATTCAACTATTGGACCTGAGAACTTTTCTTCACCATACCATTCTGGAACAGGACAAATTTATTGATGGGCATTCTTTTTACATTTATCCTGTTAGTGTAACCCAATAAAGTGTTTCTTATTATATATCACTGTGTTGCATTGTTTGCTTTTTGTTTCCTTTGACATGTGCTTTCCAACATCTGATATGGAATCAACATCATATTGATGAGCCTGAATTTTAACAAATTTTGTGAGTGTGCCCTTGAAATTCTAGTATTATCAGTGTTCATACTCTATTACCTTATGAACTGTATTTTGTTTTTTTGTAGATATATTTCAGTTGTGTTTTAATCGTTCTGATGATATGGAGGAATCCTGTACTATATCTAAATTTTATATGAAAGGGTAATAACCATTCATTTTATACTATTTGCACTGCACTTTTGAGGTGATTATAGAGTTTTTATCTTTTGAAGTATTGTGTGTGTATGTGTGTGTGTGTGTATATATATATATATATATATATATATATATGTATATATATATATATACATACAATGAGTCCCTTACCCTTTCCAACCAATATAGTACAATAGTACAGATATCTAATATCTGTCTCTCTCTCTCTCTTTATATATATATATATATATATATATATATATATATATATATATAGCCAAAAGTACAAGATAGCACTCCAGGGACTTCCAAGTTGAATGAATAAAACTTAGCTTTTATTAGCTCAAAATAAAAATCAACGTTTCAGTCTGTATCACAGACTTTCATCAGGATGAGCTTGCAAATCAAATCCATAAGAATATATACCCTCAGTATTCCCTTAACTTACCCAGGTTGAGGATAGGAGTGATCCCAGGGGCACCTGACCAGCAGCCTGCTCAGGTCAAATGATTGACACTGATGATGTCATAGACGTGCGCCTCCCGGGGTCGTTCCCATAGCAACCCAGTATAACCAACAAAATAATACATATACATATAACTAAAAACATAGCCTGCATACAGGAATAAAAAATGTTGAAGAAAGACCTATACACCCCATCAGGGGCCATCTAGATACAGAGAAAATCCATAGAGAACACGTTAGAGATAGACAGCAGGCAGAACTAATCGAAAAGCGATCAAACTGTAATTAGCCTGTAGCAACCTATTAACAAGATATAAATATACAAACTGTACTACCTAAGGAATAGATAATGCATAAAGAAGACATATAACTTATACTACAAATACAAAAATGCAGGCATAAGCAATCAAACCTGCAGAGATTCCAATCTAACTACAGGGAGCAAAGTACCAACAAACAGCAATTGAAAGCATAATTGTACCAAGAGTAATGTATCACGCCGAATCCTTAGAGATCATTATACAGGTAAAAAGAGTAGTAAAGGATAAATGTCAGAACTTCTTAGTCAAAAAAGGGAGAAAACATGAACAGACGATACCAGATATATGTGATTAAATATCCACCAACTAAACCTATGGGGAAAAGAACGTAATGCACAATAACCAGAAGATACAAGTATAGCCACTAAGCAGAGCTGCAGTGATCTAGAGAGAAGAGGGTACCAAGAATGACTGGTGTACTCCCAGTCTAGTCCAACATGAACACATAAATAAATACATAAATAACTCAAACACTCAAGCAGCAGAGCAAAGAACCAATGTATCCCTGAATCTATATAGACTGGCATAAATCACATAATGCATACAGAATACAAAATAATACAAGCGAAGGACATAAAGCAAAGGTCCTTAACAAAATCACATTGTTATATGATTTGCAAGCTCATCCTGATGAAAGTCTGTGATACAGACTGAAACGTTGATTTTTATTTTGAGCTAATAAAAGCTAAGTTTTATTCATTCAACTTGGAAGTCCCTGGAGTGCTATCTTGTACTTTTGGCTGTATCTGTTTGCTGATAAGCACCGGGCAAGTACATCAAGGAAGGTGGAGTGCATTACTATTTTTGTTTTGTGTGATTTTGGGCTATTGGCAATATCCCTGGTTTTTGCACCCCTTAGTAGACTTGCGCAACACTATTGGTTCGCACTACTTGGTGAGATTTATAGTTATTTACTTTTTTCTAATTATTGGTTTGCACTTTTGCTGCAATAACCTGTTTTCATCTGAGTACCATACCTTCATCTAGTATTATACTTATTTGTTTTTATGGAAGACTTTTTCACCCTAGCCGGGGGGCTATCTGAACAAGCAGAGATCCTCCAATATAGTGAAGGAGATGCTGAGAGGATTCGTTGGACTTCCTCTACTACTGATCTCCCTAATACTACCTCCTTGAAGGATATTTATTTCCAACTTTTGCGTTTAAGAAAGCGAGAGACGGATCTGGACCTTCATGGTCTTTTTCTCCCGGATTATCATCGGAAACTTCAAATACCTAGGGGGTTTCGAGTCAGTAATGTCCCTACTATAGGTAGACTTAAACCTATGACATGCAAAAAATGGATCGGGGTCTTGAATAAATGTTCCCTCGATCTTATGTTAATTATAATTGAAGATGTAAAGGAAGAATTGACACAAGTAAGACGTAAAATAGCGGAATTACAAACACAGGAAGCACTTATCCTATCCTCCACAGAGGCGGCGACCACTCTATTGAAATTGGAGGATTATGTTAAAACCTATAAGACAGATCTAATCAGGTTTAAGAGAGAGAAACAAGCTGTTGTCTCAGCTGACTACAAGGAACATCGGGTGTATAGGTGGCTCAGTGGCCATAGTGATACCCCGAGGTTTGCGAGACGCCGGAGACCGGTCCGCAAACCCAGACAATTTACCATCGACAAATCCTCAGGCGAATCCAACTCCGAATCAGATGCTGCTAATCCATCCATTCAACGTAAGCCTAACCAAGATACAAGGGTAGCTTTTTTAGAGTCCCGTCCAACAGAACATCAGGGGATAATTACGAGGTACCAGAGCAGAGCAGGCAACACAGACACAGGTACATCACAAGACGAGGACAGAGGGGACGCACATGGTGGGGCAAGAGAAAGGCCACCTCGGATGAGAAGATAATTCCAGTCTTCAATTTATCATCTAGAACCCTCCTCCCTGGCGAACTCCTGTTGCTGTCTAAAGGACTGTCATTTGTCCCCACTACACGGCCAGATCCATTGAAGTGGGAGGTGGAACTTTATAAGTTTGGCAGAACACTGCGCCTGAAAGATTTCTTTAAGGAATCAATGTGTGAGACTCCACTGACAAGCCCTATCTTTAAGAAAAAGAGCACATTTGACCCACTTCCTAATCAGCCTGGGATCAAGGCCTTTTTACGTGCGGTACAAAAGGAATCTTCAGATTTTCTTCAGGAGAAACATTGTTATCACTCCAACTGCTCCAAAAAAGACAGAGACATCATCAAATCTCTCTCAACAGACAATAACATTGTTATAAGACCGGCAGACAAAGGGGGAGGAATAGTCCTGCAGAACTATTCAGACTATCAGTCAGAAATCCTCCAGCAGTTATCGGATACCAATACCTATCTGCCACTACCTGGTGATCCCACTGGGAACGTTCACCAGCAAATCATGGATGCCTTACAGAGGGGCCTCAGAAGTAATTATATTGATATGCAACTATATCAATATTTACTCCAAGATAAACCAAAGACACCGATCATCTACACTCTCCCTAAAATTCACAAGGATAGCACCAGACCACCAGGCCGCCCAATTGTTTCAGCCATTGGGGGGATTCTTGAGCCTGTGGCAAAATGGCTGGATTTCCTATTCAAAGACACTATTGAGAACCTAGATACAGTCCTGAAAGACACTCCTACCTTCCTCAGACTTCTAGCCACTTTAACACTTCCGACAGTACCTGTAGTGTTGGTAACATGTGATGTAAGGAGCTTATATACCGTAATTCCACACCAAGACGGTATACAAGCTATGAGAGCACTTCTATCTCAGTCTCCCTACTATACTGGACCACCCGTGGAGTTTGCACTGGAACTCTTGGAGATCGTCCTGTCTCAGAACTATTTTAGGTTTGAAACTAAATGGTACCGCCAGATTGCAGGTACTTCCATGGGTGCGGCGATGGCACCCATGTATGCAAATGGATACATGCATCAGTTTGAGAGCTTACATATTCTACAGCCCTTTAAAGAACAGATTGTAGCATACACACGCTACATCGATGACATCTTTATGATTGTTAAGGGCACTACTACAGATGTAGAACAAATGATTCAGTCCATCAATATAGCGTCTTCTAACATTGAGCTGACTTCAGCAATCAGTACGGATCAGGTCGATTTTCTGGATGTCAGAGTTTACCGTGAAGGGGACAAATTGGCACATACATTATTTACAAAAACAACAGATCGCAACACATTGCTGCATGCAACCAGTTTTCACCCGTCTGCCTTAAAGGAATCCCTACCATACTCCCAATTTTTGAGAGTTTTTCGAAACAATTCTGACCTTGAGAAGGCACAGATTCAAATTTCAGCTATGTGGCACAAGTTTAAGATGAGGGTATAAGGATAGCACGCTTCAACGTGCGTTATTGAAATGCCAAAGTGAAGATTTGGCTGTTAAAGAAATAACACATGCCCCTCGTATAGTATTCCCTACTACGTACACCTCGGCATCGATGGAGTTTAATAACATTATTAAGAAGAATTGGATTGTTTTAACCAATGACCCGTCATTACCAGCTGAGTTTAAAAATCCCCCCCTGACATGCTACAAAAGAAATCAAAATCTAAGGGATCTCCTGGTATGCACTGACCCCATTCATTGCTATCAACCTCCATCTAGCAAGATTAATTACGGATGCTACCGTTGCTTAGGTTGTGTGACCTGTGGACATATGCTGTCAGGCAAAACATTCACACACCCTCACTCTGGGAAACCCTACACCATTCGACATCGCTTAACGTGTACATCGGATTTTTTAATATACAAACTTACTTGCCCATGTGGACTGGCCTATGTGGGCAAAACAGATTTACCCTTACGTGAACGAATCCGTAACCATAGATCCAGTATACGGACTGCTTATAGGGACAACAAATCTGAGCAACCCGTGGCAAAACATTTTCTTGAGAAGGGACACTCGTTGCCCACCCTGAAACTGATAGCCATAGACCATGTTCCACCTTTGCGCAGAGGTGGAGACCACAGTAAACTGTTATTGCAGCGTGAACTGTACTGGATTAGGACTCTACACACCGTTCAGCCATTTGGTTTGAATGAAAAATACTCATTGGCAGTATTTTTGTAAATATTGGTATCGTGGTTTTGGTTGATAGGGGAACGAGAATGCCCACCCAGGGGGATAGGCATCTCTAATATCCTTCCCATTATACCGCTTTGCTATTCACATATTTAGCAAGTTGTTGGCACTTATTGGCGACTATTAAGGGCTTGGAGGTAGCCCACCCTGGGGGATAGGCATCTCAGCCATTCTTAATTTCAGCCTAAGGCTCTAATGCATTTTTGTGCTTCTTACTAAAAAAAATCTAAAAAAATCTTTAGGATGATTCATGTTATCTGTCTGATGGCGGATGAGTTTAGGGTTAAGAGACAGCCCACCCTGGGGGATAGGCGTCTCAATTACCCATTCCACCCAGTGCGAATAGGATTATTATTATATGTCTATAACAATGTGATTTTGTTAAGGACCTTTGCTTTATGTCCTTCGCTTGTATTATTTTGTATTCTGTATGCATTATGTGATTTATGCCAGTCTATATAGATTCAGGGATACATTGGTTCTTTGCTCTGCTGCTTGAGTGTTTGAGTTATTTATGTATTTATTTATGTGTTCATGTTGGACTAGACTGGGAGTACACCAGTCATTCTTGGTACCCTCTTCTCTCTAGATCACTGCAGCTCTACTTAGTGGCTATACTTGTATCTTCTGGTTATTGTGCATTACGTTCTTTTCCCCATAGGTTTAGTTGGTGGATATTTAATCACATATATCTGGTATCGTCTGTTCATGTTTTCTCCCTTTTTTGACATTTATCCTTTACTACTCTTTTTACCTGTATAATGATATCTAAGGATTCGGAGTGATACATTACTCTTGGTACAATTATGCTTTCAATTGCTGTTTGTTGGTACTTTGCTCCCTGTAGTTAGATTGGAATCTCTGCAGGTTTGATTGCTTATGCCTGCATTTTTGTATTTGTAGTATAAGTTATGTCTTCTTTATGCATTATCTATTCCTTAGGTAGTACAGTTTGTATATTTATATCTTGTTAATAGGTTGCTACAGGCTAATTGCAGTTTGATCGCTTTTCGATTAGTTCTGCCTGCTGTCTATCTCTAACGTGTTCTCTATGGATTTTCTCTGTATCTAGATGGCCCCTGATGGGGTGTATAGGTCTTTCTTCAACATTTTTTATTCCTGTATGCAGGCTATGTTTTTAGTTATATGTATATGTATTATTTTGTTGGTTATACTGGGTTGCTATGGGAACGACCCCGGGAGGCGCACGTTTATGACATCATCAGTGTCAATCATTTGACCTGAGCAGGCTGCTGGTCAGGTGCCCCTTGGATCACTCCTATCCTCAACCTGGGTAAGTTAAGGGAATACTGAGGGTATATATTCTTATGGATTTGATTTGCAAGCTCATCCTGATGAAAGTCTGTGATACAGACTGAAACGTTGATTTTTATTTTGAGCTAATAAAAGCTAAGTTTTATTCATTCAACTTGGAAGTCCCTGGAGTGCTATCTTGTACTTTTGGCTGTATCTGTTTGCTGATAAGCACCGGGCAAGTACATCAAGGAAGGTGGAGTGCATTACTATTTTTGTTTTATATATATATATATATATATATATATATATATTGTGAAAAAGTGTTGAGGATGGTGGTCAGGGGTGTATATCTGGGTGTATATCTGGCACCCAGATTTTTGCACAGCCACTATCCTGACATGTGGGTAAGCACACAGGACTGTCCTCGGCATTTTTGCGTTGCCGACCGAGGACGGTCCTGAACCGCCCTAACAGAAAACGGGCGGCAGGAGCAATCGGAGATCACTTCCGCCGAAATCCCGTTGTTACTATCTGCCCGGCATCCCAAGCAGATAGTAACAGCCAATTGCGGCGTGTGAGCGATCCGCGACCACTCACAATTGGCTGGTGTCAAAGTGGGTGTTACAAACTCTCACTTTGACACTGAGCGTTTTGTGAGGCGAGAGAGACAGAGATTGTGAAATATTGTTGCAGCAGAAGTGTTCCAGAGTTTTCAGTGTGAATAAAAAAGTATCAGCAGTGAATAAAAATCCCCTTTTAACGCCTTCCCTGCCAGATCTGTTACAGACAGTGCATTTGTACTGTCTGTATTTTTTTTTGCCCTTAAGGGTTAACTTTATTTTAAAAGTCTGTGTCTTAGACTGTCTTAGTCTGTCTTAGTCAGCCAGTTTCCCCCAAATCTCCATTAGATTCTTTTAACAGGAGCTAACTCCTGTTAAAATAATCTAATGGAGATTTGGGGGAAACTGGGATTACTGTTTTAGTCTGTTTTAGTAAAAAAATAAAAATAAAAAAAATATATATATATATATATATATATTTTTTTTTTTTACTAAAACAGTAATCCCAGTTTCCCCCAAATCTCCATATATAAAAATTTGTGTTTAGCATTTTGTTAGTTTAGTCTATTAGTGTGAAACATGCAGCGCATGTACAGCTTGGAGGAGGCATATGCTTTCTTGGCGTCAGACTCTGACGCCACTTACACTGTGTCCGATTTTGACCCAGGTCAGTTTAGCGTCACGTCTAGTGACATGTCATCTGTGTGTGAGCCAGCTGCTAAAAGAAGCTGTGCTTCCCCTGCTACGCCGAATGTGGAGGAGGACTGGGTACCTCCACAGTCAGCTGAGCCCAACATCCTCCCTCTTAGTGCCAACGCAGGCATTATTGTGAATGTGGTTGACTTCTCCCCTATACAATATATGGAGTTATTTTTAGGGGATACCATCTGGGAGGAGATTGTTTCCCAGACTAATTTATACGCTAGCCAATTTACTGAGACCAATCCAGGTAGCTATACAGTCAGGGAGCATGCTTGGCATCCCACAGATGTCCCTGAACTTAAAAAATTCCTGGCTCTTACAATGCTCGTGGGGATAATAAAGAAGCCATAAATCCGCTCTTACTGGAGCACCAACCCAATTTGTTCTACAATATACTCCCAAACAATGCCTAGACCAAGATATGAGCTGCTGCTGAGATACTTACATTTCAATGATAATACCCTCTGTCACCCCAGAAATCACCCCCAATATGATAGGCTTCATAATATACGCCCACTGGTAGACCATCTTCAGAACAGATTTTCTGAAGTTTATACTCCCCAACTAAATTTATCTATTAATGAATCCCTTATGAAATATAAAGGGAGATTAGGGTTCAAACAGTATATCCACTCAAAGCGGTCTAGGTATGGCATTAAAGTGTACAAACTGTGCGAGAGCGAAAGTGGCTACACATTTGCCTTTCGTGTATATGAGGGGAAAGATGCTCAACTGAACCCTCCTGGCTGTCCTGACTCTCTCTGGGGACAAGTGGGAAACTTGTTTGGGACCTACTGACAGGGCCGCCACCAGAATTTTTGGGGCCCCAAACTCAGGTCAGGGTCTGGGCCCCCTGGGGCCAGCCTCCAATCCCACTTACTGCCTCCAATTCCTGCCCACAGGAATACACACACAAACACACACACTGATACACAAGGACACAGATACACACACACACACACAGATACATACGAACAGACACGCATACTGAAACAGACATACACGCATATAGGCATACATACTGACATACACATACTGAGACATACACACATATACAGACACACAGGCATACATAGTGACTGACAGACATACTGACATACATACATACATACAGACACACATGCATGAGGACATACAGACACATACATACATACATACATACATACATACATACATACACACTGACATACATACAGACACCGACATACATACATACACACTGACATACATGCAGACATCGACATACATACATACATACATACACACACACACAGACATACTTACAGACATCGACAGACATACATTAATAATGACATACTGACATACATACATTTGTACATATATACAGACATCCATACATACATACATTCATAATGGCATACAGACATACATACATACTGACATCCATATACACATACACACAGACATACGTTCATAATGACATGCAGACATAGATTCATACTAACATACAGATATACATTCATAATGACATACATACATATATACATACATACAGACATACATTCATAATGACATACATATATACATACATACAGACATACATTCATAATGACATACATATATACATGCATACAGACATACATTCATAATGACATACATACAGACATATATACATTGATACATACATGCATACATACAGACATATATTCATAATGACATACATACATACATACTGACATGCACACACACACACAGAGCTCATTTTTCAGCCACCCTCCTGTTTCTTACCTTTTCTTTGCAGGAGGGTGGCTGGGACTGAAAGGAGTCGGCGCGGCTCTCCCTCTTCACGGCCTGGCTGGCTCTTGTCCCGCATTGAGTGAGCTGGGAGGACATGACCACTTCCTACCAGCAGCACTTGCACCGGCGGCAGTTCCTACCAGCAGCACTTGCACTGGCCCCAGGGCCGCCGTGCCCGTGACAACCGTCATGGTTGTCACCCCCTGATGGCGGCCCTGCCTACTGATCCCCTTGTTCAATAAGGGTTACCACCTTTATGTGGACAATTTTTACAGCAGTGTCCACTTGTTTAAAATTCTTTATCATTTGCAGACACTGGCCTGCGGCACTGTAAGAAGAAATGCCAAGGATTTCCCCAGACCTCTCATAGAGGCCAAATTAAAAAAGGTGAATACAAAGCTCTGCGCAAAGCTGAACTGCTTGCGCTAAAATTTAAGGACAGGAAGGATGTTCACATGCTAACAACCATCCATAACGAAGGCATGTCAGACGTCACTGTCTGAGGCAGGGTACAGACAAAACCTGTCTGCGTCAGGGCTTATAACAGGCACATGAGGGGTGTTTATTTGGCTGATCAGCTGATGCAGCCATATCTTATCTTAAGAAAGACAAAAGCCTGGTATAAAAAGGTGGCTATCTACCTGTTGCAAGTAGCAACACATAATACATTTTTACTCTTTAAAAAAAATGAATCCAGGAAGAACCACCTATCTCCAATTTCAGCTCAAGCTGATTTCCACAATAATTTATGGAGATGGTCAAGTTCCAACAACGGTGCAAGAGGAGTCCAGACATTTTATTTTTAAGATACCGCCAACACCAAAAAAAAAGAAATCCCCAGAAACGTTGCCAGGTCTGTTATAAAAAAAAAGGGAAAAGGACAGACACCCCTTTTCACTGTCCCGATTGCCCTACAAAACCTGGACTGTGAATTGGAGCATGTTTTAAGGTCTACCACACAGAAAATACATTTTTATAATACTTGTTCCTGATTTATTTATTTTTTTGTTTATTTTGAAAGCAGCAAATTTCTGTCAGTCAGTATCCTTCCCCCAAATCTCCAGTTAGATTCTTTTTGCAGGAGTTAGTTTACAGATTGAAAGTTTTAGTCTCATTTAGTCTGTTTTTATCAGTTTTAGTCTGTTTTTAGTATAAAAAAAAAAAAAATTGTGTTCGTAACTCTGTGTTAGTCAGACTCTGACGTCACTGACACTGCGTCCGATTTTGACCCAGGTCAGTTTTCTTACACATCTGGTGACGTCATGTGTGTGAGTCGGCAACAGAAAGAAGCTGTGCTTTCTCTGCTACACCGAATGTGGAGGAGGAACGGGTTTCTCCACAGTTAGCTGAGCCCAAAATCCCCCCTTTTTGTGCCAACACAGGCATTAATGTCAATGTGGAAAGTCAAAAATGGGTCGCAAGAGAATACTGAGAACGAGCAGCAGCTGAAATAGCCTGCCCTTCGGTCGGTCCCCGCTCAGTTCTCAAGCTGATTTTTGCTCATCTTGTGCCATTACAGAGAGAACATATCTGAAGCATATCAGACTGGTCCCACCCATACGGGCAGTCCAGATCCGAAATGCCAGCAAGTTCTCTCTGCACGAGAGATACAGCAACCCCAGACGATCGTTTCAGCCTTGTTAGGCATCATCAGTGAGGCATAGCTGATATCTCCCTAGGCACCGTGAGCAAGTAAT
The DNA here is from genome assembly GCA_933207985.1 of Pelobates cultripes. Lineage (NCBI taxonomy): Eukaryota > Metazoa > Chordata > Amphibia > Anura > Pelobatidae > Pelobates > Pelobates cultripes. The sequence continues at coordinate 76,337 of OW240917.1, forward strand.
GTCAATGTGGATGACTTCTCCCCTATGCAATAAATGGAGCTATTTTTAGGGGATACCATCTGGGAGGAGATTGCTCACCAGACTAATTTATATGCTACCCAATTTATTGATACCAATCCAGATAGCTATGCAGTCAGGAAGGAGCGTGCTTGGCATTCCACAGATGTCGCTGAACTTAAAAATTTCTGGGCTCTTACAATTCTCATGGGGATTATAAAGAAGCCATCAATTTGCTCTTACTGGAGCACCAACCCAATCTGTTCTAGTCCAGTGTACTCCCAAACCATGTCTAGAACAAGATATGAGCTGCTGCTGAGATACTTACATTTCAATGACAATACCCTCTGTCACCCCAGAGATCACACCCAATATGATAGGCTTCATAAAATACGCCCACTGGTAGACCATCTTCAGCACAAATTTACTGAAGTTTATACTCCTCAAAATTTTTTATCTATTGATGAATCGTTAATGAAATATAAAGGGAGATTAGGATTCAAACAATACATCCCCTCAAAGCGCATTAGGTATGGCGTAAAATTCTTCAAACTGTGCGAGAGCGAAAGTGGCTATACATTTGCCTTTCGTGTATATGAGGGGAAAGATGGTCAACTGGACCCTCCTGGCTGTCCTGACTCTCTGGAGACAAGCAGGAAACTTGTTTGGGACCTACTGATCCCCTTGTTGAATAAAGGTTACCACCTTTATGTGGACAATTTTTATAGCATTGTGCGTTTGTTTCAAACTCTTTAGGGTTTCTAGATACTGCCTGTGGCACTGTGAGAAGAAATGCCAATGGTTTCCCCAGACCTTTTATAGAGGCCAAATAAAAAAAAAAAGTGAATGTAAAGGTCTGCACAAAGCTAAAGTGCTTGCAATAAAATTTAAGGACAGGAAGGATGTTAATATACTAACCACCATCCATGACGAAAGCATGTCAGATGTCACTGTCCGAGGTAGAGTACAGACCAAACCTGTTTGCACAGGGCTTAAAACAGGCACATGGGGGTGTTGATTTGGCTGATCAGCTGATGCAGCCATATCTTATCTTAAGAAAGACAAAAGCCTGGTATAAAAAGGTGGCTATCTACCTGATGCAAGTAGCAACACATAATTCATTTTTACTCTTTAAAAAAATGAATCCAGAAAGAACCACCTTTCTCCAATTTCAGTTCAAGCTGATTTCCACAATAATTTATGGAGATGGTCCAACAACGGTGCCAGAGGAGTCCAGACATTTTATTTTTAAGATTCCGCCAACTGCAAAAAAAACAAATCCCCTGAAACGTTGCCGGTTCTGTTATAAAAAAGGGAAAAGGACAGACACCAGGTGGTGGACAAGGGGGGGGCGGAGGGGGTGGTCTGCCCCTTGACCCTGGTCTTGGGGCTGGAGGGGGCTGGAGGGGGCTGTGTGAGCTGTGCCCCATGGCAGCTGGGGTGTCACACAGCTCACATGGAGAGACCAGCAAGATGAACTGGCCGCGCGGGAGGAAGAAGGGGCGGAGCTACTGTCGTTTAGGGGCAGAGCCTAACTGCGAACGGGGCCGGGGCTTAACACAGCCCTTACAAGTTGCTGTAACTGCTGCACATGGAGGTGCAGCTAGCATAAATCCCTGCACCTCCACCTAACAGGCTCCAGCCAGGGAAGGACTTCAGGCCAGGGAATCCACTCCTCCAGCCCACACTGTCTGTAAGTATAAGAGTTTGTGTGTGTCTAACTGCCTGAAACAGTGTGTGTGTGTGTGTGTGTGTGTGTGTGTGTAACTGCCTGAAAACTGCCTGAAACTGTGTGTGTGTGTGTAACTGTCTGAAACTGTGTGTGTGTGTGTGTGTGTGTAACTGTCTGCCTGAAACTGTGTGTGTGTGTGAGTGAGAGACTTTCTGTCTGTAACTGTGTGTGACTGTCTGTCTGTAACTATGTGTGTGTGTGTGACTGTCTGTGTGTGTGTGACTGTCTGTCTTGTGTGTATAACTGCATTCCAAAAAGTCAATTTCTTCGTCTCCACCGTAACTGCTCTTTAAAAAAAGACTTTGACGCTCAATCTACCTCATTAAACAATAAGTTTTTAGAAAAAAATTACAAGCCTGATAAATTAAACGTAGCCTTAGAGGAAGTTAAATCAAAGGAGAGAAAGGACCTCCTAGTATATAAAGACAAAAAAGATGACCCTCCTAAATTACCTATCATTTTAGATTTTAACAGTAAAAACAAAAATCTAAACAAAATTATAAATAAGCACTGGCATATTTTAAAACAAGATGATCTTTTAAAAGACCATATTCCAGATAGGCCTAATATAATATTTAGGGGGGCCCCAAATTTTAAAACAATCCTAACAAAGAATTATACTAAAACAACCATTCCACATAAAGAAAATGTTATGTCTAAACCAAAAGGTTTTTTTAAATGTAATAAATGTATTGTATGTAAGTCTACAAATCCAGCCATCAACACCAAAACTACTGATTTTTCGTCTACTATTACAAAGGTATCATATCCTATTAAAGATTTTATTGGTTGAAATACTAAGAATGTTATATATTTACTAGAATGTCCCTGTGGACTTCAGTATATAGGCATGACAACAAGATGCCTAAAAATTCGATTAGCCGAACATTGTCAAAATATCAAAAGAGGCTATGACAACCATTCAGTTTCTAAACATTTTTTAAGACACAATAAAGACCCAAGATTTTTAAAAGTCATTGGGATAGAACAAGTTACTATGCCTTGGAGAGGCGGTGACATGAAAAAAATCTTAGGGAAAAGAGAGATGAATTGGGTCTTCCAACTAAAAACTCTCTGTCCCAATGGATTAAATGCAGATTTTGATCTTTTTAACTTTTTATAATATAAGTATAACCTATATATACAATACACTTTTTTAACAACAAAAGGAAATATCTTTTTATTTATTTTTTTCCCCACCTTTGTTTTTACAAATTTTGTATTATTAGATTTATTAGGATGATTCCTTTTGTGCATCTCCATATTTGAAAGTGCCCACCTCTTAGAGGCCTATTCTGTCTTAATATATGTTTTTATTATATGCCTAACATACACTGTCAGATACTTTTATATTTTTTATTTTATTATTTTCTACTCATATGTATATTGTTATATGCCTAGCATTGTGATCTTACATTTAGCTATTTGGTCCATGTAAGCTGGGACCATGTTTGCGCTGTTTTTTGGCCCAGATTACATGTTTTCATATTTCATTGGTATATCCCACGTGGTCGCGGTTGTTCGTTATTTTTATCTGCCCACTCTGTTGCCTTTTTAGTATGCTGATTTCAGCATACATTTCCCATAGGCCCTTTCAGTCACACCACGTGATCGCGGTAGCTCGCGATCACGTGTTCTCTATCACCTTCTGTTCAGTATGCTGGCGTCGCGTATCTAGACGCTCAGCATACAGTTCCCATAGTCCTCCTAGCCGCACCACGTGACGAGGGCGCGATCACGTGATTTTACTAATTTTATCTATTTTATTGTTTATTTTAACTAATGCTCGTTTTTAAGAAAGAATTGCATTATACAGTTTTGATTACTCTCAGATTA
>OW240917.1:80001-90531 GCA_933207985.1 Pelobates cultripes
CAATATTGGGTCATGCAGAAATAGAAGTTCACGCTTAAATAAGTCATGACTGTCACGGCAAGGGTGTATAATTTATTATTACACTATGGAATATCATCTTTTAATGTAATTTGTGTAGTAAATGGCACAAATTACAGAGATGCTATTGCTGAGGTCAACAGGGGTTACAAGCTGGGACCCCCACAGAGGTCAGATGACAGAAGGGGTAGTGTGAATGGCATAGCAATGTGAAAAGGATTTTACTATATGGATGTGAAGTCTGCAAGGTGTGAGGTTCTACACTTGGAAAAAGTCTGAATGTCTCTTGTAAGTGATGAGTAAATCTCTTTGATATGTAAATGCCATTAGCTTTGTTCTAGTATCATATCCAAAGGACAAAAACATTCATATTTACCCCCACAGAATAATAATTAAGCCTCATTTTTGCTATATTTGGAATGTGACAAGTGCCATCTTCTAACCAAGTCCAAACATGAGTGGCCTAACTTGACCCTAGGGAAAGGAATTGTGATGTCCGTCCTATTGGATCGTGGGTGGGACGTGCAACATGTCTATGGAATGGGAAAATAATAACAAATTTGTAGATGCAATTATTATTTCTGTGGCAGGTACAAAAAAGAAGATAGAGCCAAATGTTTCCATTTGGATTGACAGTGGTCTGGAACAAAGGAGGTGGTCAGTTATTATTTCTGTAGGTACTCCTTAACTCCACCCCTGGGCAAGACTTGATAAACCACAGGGTATATATCTAATGATCCTGAAGGGTGTTTGTGTACTTGCTTGGGGCCAAGATCTAATTTTGAGTGAGTCACCATCTTTCCTTGCCAGAGACCCCCTGGACAGAATATTGTACTTTGAAAACCTAAGTGAGTAATTAGGACTTCTGTATTTTATCCTTTTTGTTTTTATCTGTTGTTGGTGTAAATAATTTGTTTATCATATATTTTTATATGCACTGTGATAAATTTTTGCTCATAATAAACATTCATTTCCTGGCTAATCATGGCAGCATCACTTATGGGTAGCTCCTCCCTTAGCAGTCACAGGACAGGAATTAATTAGATTAATTAATCAGACTGATAGGTATAAGGAGTCCCTCCTCCCCCTACACCTCAGTCTTTTTTCCTGTCCTTAGCAAGTTCTACAGGACTTTTTACATTTTGTTTTATGGCCACCTTCCTGCGTTTGTCGTGGGTTCGTTCCAAATGAAGTTCAGCCTCTCTTCATTTGAAGGACCCAGTAAACAGCCTGCATGAGCAGGACTAACTGGGTCAGGTTCAGTGTAAGTACTGAACTGCAGCATGGGAAGTAAGTGTTTGAGGGAGACACTGTTTCTGTTTATTTGTGGGGTTGGTTAGCCTTAAAAATTCCCCCTGTTTTCAGCCTGCCCCTACTAATTGGGGTTATATATCCCCCCCCATACCTTGTTGGCAGTATTTGAATCCATGCTTAGGGGTCTTGTCCTTTAGGATCTGTTTCTTGCCTCTTGTTTGGTGCCTTCCCTGCTCCCTGGCTCTGTTCCAGCCTCTGATGGGTTAATGTGAGGCTGTGCAGGCTTCCCTGCTCCCTGGGGCTCCCTGTGTGCCTGGGCATTGGGGGCTGGAACGCATTATGCGTTCCAGCCGACTGTTTGTTGCTCGCAGCCGGTTCCGGCGAAACCGGAAGTAATTTGCATGCCGGTCGCGAGCGTTTGGAACGCATAGCGTGCGTTCCAGCGCTCTGCGCATGCGCGAACCGGGCAATCAGCTGTTCGCTGCCCGGACCTTTTTTAAAGCATCTAATACAGCTGCCTTGGCGCTATATCTGCTAGCCTTATGTTGGTTTACCCCTGGGAAAGCATTGGTGTCCAGTTTGTGCCCAGCTACTCCTATCTGCTGCCTGGCTGCATAGTGGATGTTCTGCTCTTTAAGGTAGGATTGCTGTTTTTACTACTTATTGGAAGTATTGCTTTGTCAGTTTGTCTATTTATCCCTTTGGGGAATTAGGTCTTGGATTTTCCTTTCGTTCTTCTTTATAGTATGGATTCTGCCTCTGCCTCTGCAAGATCCCTCTCTAGAAAACATAGGTGAGCCATTTCTTAATTTTATTGGGGGGGGGTGTTGTTAAAAGAGTGCCATACTGAGCCTGTAATATATGTCATATATGGCTTCATTCCAGCCCCAGCATTCATTTGGATTCTCCAGCGAGAAAATCACGGGAAAAGTCAAATAAATGCATTAATTGTTCTTCGCCTGCTCCGAATAGAAGGAACCTTTGCAAGGAATGCTTGTTGGAAGTCGCTGATGCCCCCAGTAGGAGCTCTCCACAAGACGACCTTAAGCTCTGGATTTCTCAGGCTATTGCTGAGGGCTTTATGGCTACCACGGGATCTAGTGGTCCAAGTAAGAGACGCAGAGCGGAACCTCAGTCTTCCAGCTCTGATGAGGACCCTGATGTCTGGGAGGTATCAGATGAAGGTGAGGAGGAAGCTGAATATGCCTCCACGTCTCTTGACTCCAGGTCTATGGATAGACTTATTACCCTTCTCAGAGACACGCTTAGTCTCACTGAAGAAAGATATGAATTGAAGGAGGCTGACAGGTTTTTTGAGGACCTATAGCCTAACAGACCTACTTTCCCGGTGCATGCGCCAATCAGGGATATGATCCTTCAGGAATGGAATAAGCCTGAAAAGAAGTCCACCTTAAAAAATAAGTTTGCGAGTGTTTATCCGTACTCTACAGTGGATTGCTGCCTGTGGAACTCAGTTCCTAAAATTGACGCTGCAGTGATCCATATGGCTAAGAAAATTACACTGCCTATTGACTCCATGGCATATCTCAGGGAGCCTATGGAGAAGCGTATGGATGGAGACCTGATTAAAGACTACTTGGCCCTAGGGTCCGCCCTTCATCCGGCAGTGGCACTGACGACTCTCTCCAGAGCCTTGAAAGTGTGGCTCGCTAATCTGAAGGACGACATTGATCAGGGTGTCCGTAGGGAACATCTGTTGGAAAGCTTCAAGGACTTTAGTCTAGCCACGGAATTCTGTTCAGAGGCCTCCCTGGACATCACTCGCATGATTGCCAAAAGCATGGCCCTGTCTGTGGCTTCTAGAAGGGCCTTGTGGCTTCATTCGTGGGGTGCTGACTATGCTTCTAAGGCTTCCCTGTGTGCACTTCCGTTCCGAGGGGATCTGCTTTTTGGGAAGATTCTGGAAGATGCTATTCAAAAAGCTGCTGATGGGGAAAAAGGCGTTTACCTCAAGCTGGCAGGAAGAGTTTTTCCCTCCTCCTGGAAGACCAGGCGCTTCAAGGATCGGTCCTTTCGGGACAGCAGGAGCTATAAACCAGGAAGGGAGTTTTCCAGGAATTCTTCATGGAAATCCTATTCGCACTCATCTTCCAATAAGGCTTACAGAGGAAGGGGTGCTAGAACCTCAGGGAAGACCTTCTGAAGGTCCCCAGGCCGAAGTTCTTCTACCCCTTATGGGCCAGCAATATTTCAGACCTATGGGTCACTTCCATCGTAAAAGAAGGTTACAGAATAGAATTCTCATCTTACCCGAAAACTGCATTCTTCAGAAGATCAAAGGTGCCGGTAGGCATCAAACGAAGGGCCATGAGGTCCTGCATTTCTGTACTCCTGGAACAAAAAGTGGTGAAGAAGTTCCAAAACAGGAATGGTTCCAGGGAATTTACTCCACGGTCTTCTTGGCCCCAAAACCACAGGGAAAGTGGCGTCTCATCTTGAATTTGAAAGGCGTGAACTCCTTGCTCGACGTAAGGACGTTCAAAATGGAATCCTTGAGGACCATCTTGAAGTGTGTCAAAAAGGAGACTGGATGACCTCAATAGACTTAAGGGACGCCTACTATCAATCTTGGGTCCATCTCAAGGAATTGTAGCTCAACATACGTCGGTGGCAATGTCCATTCTTCAAGACCATGGTTGGCTCCTGAACGTGGGAAAGAGCTCCCTCGTTCCTGCACAAACTATCGTTTTCCTGGGTACGGTAGTGAATACCGGGTCTGCACATGTGTTCCTGTCTCCAGAAAGGGTCACGAAGATCAGAGACAAAGTAAGGAAGCTGCAAGTTCTGGAAACTGCACCTGCAAGAGAAGTCATGAGTCTCCTGGGTTCCTTGACTTCAACAATAGGCTTGGTGAAGTGGGCCCAGTGGAAGTTCCGTCCGGCCCAGAACTGCTTCCTTCTCCAGTTCAACAGAGTGGAAGCGGATTGGGAACAGATGATATCTCTTCCACTTCCCGTAAGGAAAGGCTTAAACTGGTGGAAGAGCGAGAGGAATTTGACAACAGGCCCCCCTTGGAAGGTTATTACAACAGATGCCAGTTCTTTTGGATGGGGTGCCCACTTCAGTCCTGTATGGACTCAAGGGAACTGGACCCGAGAAGAGAGTCGCCTACACTCAAACTTAAGGGAACTGAGAGCGGTTTACAAGGCCATTTTGAGATTCCTGCCGAGGCTACGAAATTCTTGGGTTCTAATCAAAGCAGACAACCGAGTGGTGGCCTCATATGTGAACAACCAAGGTGGCACGAGGAGCAGGTTGCTCCTGGAAGAGCTGGCTCCCTTAATGGCTATAGCCATGACCTATCTTCAAGGCCTGAAGGCGATTTATCTCCCAGGTTCGGAGAACGTAACGGCAGACTTCCTCAGCAGAAAGGAAATTCTATCGGGAGAATGGCAACTTCACCCAGCGATCTTTGCAGAAATTGCTCATCGGTGGGGCATGCCCCAGATCGACCTGATGGCATCATCTCAGAATCACCAGGTGGAGAATTACTTCTCTCTCCATCCGGACTGTCAGGCACTGGGCCAGGATGCTCTCTCTCTGCCCTGGTCGTTCGATCTGGGGTATGTTTTCCCTCCCCTACCCATGATACCCAGGTTCCTGCGGAAGGTTTGGTTGGAAGGCAAGAAAGTCATTGCCGTAATTCCAATTTGGCCTCGGAGGCCGTGGTTTCCCCTATTGGCCATGATGAGCCAGGAACAACCTTGGCCTCTTCTAGTGATGGAGGATCTGCTATCGCAAGGCCCTGTATTCCATCCTCATCCGGAATGCCTCAAAATGGGGGTATGGGTCTTGAGAAAGAAAGACTCCAATTACTAGGTCTCGCGGAGGCGGTGATCATTACCCTTCTGCTCTCCAGAAAGGCTTCTACTTCTTCATGCTAGCATAGGATCTGGGATGTGTTCCAAACTTGGGCATCGTCTCATAATGTGGACTTTCGGCATCCTAGCAATACTGAAGTTTGGAGTTTCTGCAAGAGGGCCTGGACAAGGGCCTTAGCCTCAGCACCTTGAAGGTTCAGTCTTCGGCACTTTCAGCTTTGTGCAACATCTCATGGGCTTCGGATCCTTTGATTTCCAGGTTCTTCAAAGCGGCCTTCAGGTTGAGGCCTCCTTCCAGATCTACTACCCCTCCTTGGGACCTTCCTATGGTGCTCAATTATCTCACTGAGGATCTGTTTGTTCCTCTTGAAAGTTTGGATGCTACTCTCCTGACGTATAAAACTTTTACTTCCGCAAGAAGGATTTCAGAAATTAAGGCATTTTCTACATCTTCTTCTTGTTTACGATTCTACCGAGATAGGGTTTGTCTGAAACCAAAACCAGAGTTTCTTCCTAAGGTAGTTTCTCAGTTTCACCTCTCTCAAGAAGTGGTTCTTCCATCATTTTACCCCAACCCCTCTTCTCAGGAGGAGGTTAGATGGCAACGTTTGGATGTCATGAACTGCTTGTCTGCATATCTTAAACGTTCTGAGTCTTTCCGTAAAACGGACCAACTCTTCGTTTTGCCATTGGGAGCAAGGAGAGGTGAGGCGGCTTCTTTATCTACGTTGAAACGTTGGATTTCTCTGATAATTAAGAAGGCGTATATCTCTAAAGGTATATCACCACCTCGGGAGATAAGAACTCATTCTACTAGAGCATTATCAACTTCATGGGCTAGCTGTGCAGAGGTTCCATACAATGATATTTGCAGAGCAGCCACCTGGTCTTCTCCGATGACATTCATGAAGCACTACAAACTTGATGTGCAGTCTCCTTCCACCTCCTTTGGACAGAGTGTCTTGTCTACGGTCTCTTTATCCCGTTGATATTAAACTTTTCTTTGCTGCATGTGTTTCAGTTTTGTGTAATTTCTTGGATTATTATTCCCACCCTATTTTTCTGTGAAGCTTGGGTATTACCCATAAGTGATGCTGCCATGATTAGCCAGGAATAGAGAAAATTTATGACAAACTTACCGTAATTTTCTTTTCCTGGCTATTTCTCATGGCAGCATCAGGGTTCCCGCCCATTCTTTATTTCAGCTTTATAATTGGACTGAGGTGTAGGGGAGGAGGGACTCCTTATACCTATCAGTCTGATTAATTAATCTAATTAATTCCTGTCCTGTGACTGCTAAGGGAGGAGCTACCCATAAGTGATGCTGCCATGAGAAATAGCCAGGAAAAGAAAATTACGGTAAGTTTGTCATAAATTTTCTCTATTATTAAGTTCTGCCTTTGTCTGGTTAAGAATCACGTTACCTGAAGAGACTAGTTAGTATTTTTGCAATAACTTAAATATTGTACTAAGTAATATTTGGTGGGTTTTATTATTGATTTACCTGGGGGACCAAGGCACCCCATTTATAAATTGTCTTGGTGGTGGCAGCGTTAAAATAGTAATAGTTATATTATTATGTTTAAGTGTGGGTGGTGTTAAAGGGGGGATTTTGTCATTATTTACGGTCTAGTGCAGACAAATAGTGAACTTTAACCCTTTCACCACCACAACTACGTCACACACACTATTGGAGTAAGGTGTGTTCGTGACAATGACTTTGGTGCAACTCAGTGGATTTGGCAATTAACTCCGAATGCAAATTTGTTGTAACAACTTTGTCTTGCACAATAGTTAACACGTCTTGGAGAAGTGTTCTTTGCTGTTTTATCACCTGATGAATATCGTTAATGTGTTGCTTTAGCGCATAGATTTCCATATCCAGCTTTTGGACAGTAATAGAGTTGGCTGCAGACATTCCAGTTGCGACAACTGCACCGACAGTGGCACAAACTAATGCAACAATTATAGCGGTGAGGAACCTTTTGGGTCGGTTGCTCATCGGAATAGAACTGGATACAAATGGTTTCTGGGCTTGCTCCAAGATGTTTCGCACACGGTCCTGTGCTCTTTGGAGGTGCATCTGGTACCAAGTCTGTAACTCAGGAAGCTGCATCGATGAAATGTTGTATGCCTTCTTGATGGAAATCTTGGGGTCCAAGCTGACGAACACACGTCGGGTCAGGATCCTCTTCTCCGTTAAGATGAACCCTGGTGTCTCTTGAATCAGGATGCCAGAGGATGGTCCCATCTCTGCGATCGGGTCGGTCCGTAGCTCTTGGCACAGGAGCAGTACGATCCAGAAACACGCCACATCCTTCTTGGACATCTTTCGACAGTCACGGATCAGGAACTCGTTTCAGACTTATCTACTAATGATTCAAGGTTTGTTAAGCATACAAACTTATAACAGTGTGACATCACTTGGCCTAGGACAACACATTATTACAATTCATCAACATATGTATTCTCTCTAATTCTATTTTTATAACTTCATCCCTCACTACATTTATTACTGACTCTTCAGTAATTTCGCCTACAGCAGCTAAATAAGCTAGTAACCTGCTTAGAAAATGTAGTTATTGGATGGCAAGGAAATGGTTAATGACATGAACGTAGATGAGATCATGGCACATCACAACATTTCACATCATACTGTACCACGTGAATCAAGCATTCATCCAGGGTAGTCATTCACCCTTCTGCATCCGAATCCACATCTATAATCCTTAATTGAGATTTAGGATGACAAGCACGCAATTGGTTAATGTGAACCCACTTTTCAATAAAATCACCATCCTTAGGAATTTTTATCTTGTACGCTACTGGGGAAATTTTGTCAATGATGACATATGGCCCTTTCCAAGAAGGTAAAAATTTATTTTCCTTAACTTGATTTCGCGCAAAGTTACACAGATAGACTTGATCTGTGATCTCATATTCCTTTTTTGTGGTTTTTAAATCGTAATAGGTCTTAACCCCTGTCGCTGCTTTTTCTAGATTCTTTTGGGCAAAAGCAAACGCATGCTGTAAATGCTTGCGCAAATCTTCGATATACTGATGCGTAGTGGCAGCATTGATCAAGTTATGATCCGAAGTACGATATAGTAAATGCTGTGGTAAAACCATCTTTCTTCCTGTCATCAATTCAAAAGGTGACAATTTGGTAGCAGTGCTAGGTGTAGCTCTAATCGCCACTAAAACTAGGGGCAATTTAATGTCCCAGTCTTTACCAGACTCCTTAACATACTTCTTCAGAATATTAACGATAGACTGGTTATATTGCTCTACCCCCCCGCTAGATGCAGTGTGGTATGCAATATGTAGCTTTCGTTTAACACCTAGAATGTTCCACATCTTAGCCATTACTTCACTGGTAAAGTGACTACCTCTGTCTGACTCAATTCTTTGAGGCAGACCGAACCTGGAAAAGACATGGTTAATCAACAAAGTGGCGCACACGGTACTCGTGTTCTCTTTACAAGGCAAACACTCTATCCACTTTGTGTACATACATGTAACGGTTAACATGTATTTGTTACCTCTTGAAGATCTTGTTACAGGACCTATAAAGTCAATTTGAATATCAGACCAGGGTAATGACACCCCCCTCTTCTGAAGTGGTGCACGATGGGTTGGACCATGGGGTTGATATTGCGGACAAATCAAGCATCCCTGACAGTATGTCTTAACATCCCTTAACATGTGTGGCCAATATGCATAATCACGCAATATCTCATATGTGATCTTATCACCACGATGCCCAGATGTAGGTGCATCATGTGCGTGTTGGAGCATTAACCCTCTGTATACAGTTGGGACTACCCATTGTTGTATACCATGTTTAGAAGTTCTGACCAGTAACCCATCCATGATACTAAATTGGACTTTATATCTCATCATGATTCGTAAATCTTCATTATTTTTGCAATCCTCATCTATGATGGGATTGGCAGTAGGGTCTTCTATATGTCTATAGAATATGCCTATGACGGGATCATTCTTTTGACTAGTAATCAGGTCCTCACTAGGAGCTTCTTGACTCCATTGCACGACATTTAAGTCGGCATTATCTCTAGCCTGTCATCTAGTTATGGCTTCAACATGAATTGAACCCATAAGATCATCAATGTTTAGGGTATCACCATTGATGGCAGCTTGTTTTGCCAGTGAATCGTTTGAATCGTCGCAACATCAAAAGAGGCTATGACAATCATTCAGTTTCCAAACATTTTTTAATGCATAATAAAGACCCAAGATTTTTAAAAGTTATTGGGATAGAACAAGTTATCATGCCCTGGAGAGGCGGTGACATGAAAAAATTTTTAGGGAAAAGAGAGATGAATTGGGTCTTTCAACTAAAAACTCTCTGTCCCAACGGTTTAAATGCAGATTTTGATCTTTTTAACTTTTTATAATAACAACATAACTTATATATACAATACATTTTCTTAACAAAAGGAAGGCTTTTTTTTTTTTTTTTCCTCAATAACTTTGCAATATTAGTTTCATTAGGATGATCTCTACTATGCATCACTATTCTTAAAAGTGCCCACCCCTTAGAGGTCTAATCTGTCTCAATATACGTTTTTATTATATGCCTAACATACATTGTCAGATATTCTTATACCTTTTATTTTTTATGTATATGTGTAATGTTATATGTTTAGCACTGTGATTTTATATTCAGCTATTTGGTCCATGTATGCTGGGACCATGCCTTGTGCTGGTTTTTGGCCCAGATTACATTTTTTAATACTTTACTGTTATATCCCACGTGATCGCGGATGTTCGCGATCACGTGGTCGTCATTCTTTATCCTCCCATTATGTTGCCGGCCAGTATGCTGACCTCAGCATACATTTCCCACAGCCCCTTTCAGCCATACCACGTGATCGCGGCAGCTCGCGATCACGTGTTCTTTATTATTTCCTGCTCAATTCTGCCGGCGTCGATCATCTGGACGTCCAGCATACAGTTCCCATAGTCCTCCCAGCCGCACCACGTGACCGCGCGAGGGCACGATCACGTGATTTGATTGATTCTATCTATTTTTATTGTTCATTTTAAATAATGTTCGTTTTCAAGAATAATTTACAATATAAAGTTTTAATAACCCCTAGACTATTATATTAAGAATATTTTTAAGATTTGTTTTCCCCTTTGTATATCTGTGTTTTAATGATGACGTCATTTTGGCACCAGATTTTGAATTTGCATATGCTCAGATAATTTATAAAAGCATCTATGTACCAGTTTGTTTCTTTTCTTATTGCCAATTGAAAAAGCCCTGTGAGGCGAAACGCATTTTGGCTGTTTTTATATTTGTTATAGATTTATTTACTCTGTTATTATCAATAAAGGAATATTGGCTCTTTTATTAGCCTTTATATACCTTTTTATTATACTATTTTAC
>OW240917.1:90631-105642 GCA_933207985.1 Pelobates cultripes
TTTTTATTCTGAAACCTGGTACCTGCTACATCGGAACACGCATATGTTCAAGAATCCTAGGTGGGGATAATACCACCTACACCATTATAGTGAGCAGTATATCCTGCTCATATATATGTGAGTATTCTACTGCTCTTATTATTTTACCTTTTCATTTATTCAGTGAGCACTATATTGTCTCTCCATCTCTCTATATACCGAGGAGCTCATCATACTTTCACCCCCTATATCCTACCAGTGGAGGATCAACGCCACTGGACGCTATTACCACTTGAGCTAGTTTATGCTCAGAAATAGATGAGTGGCTCATCTGCTATGAGAATTTTCTGTCTATCAATTTGCTGATTTACAGTCTGCACTATTGGAGTTTCTCTGTTTCTCTTACATGTTCATATATCTACTACCGAATTGAGACACCTCCAACATAAGAAGACCCAGCAACCTATTGGACTCTTTCTATACTCCAGTATTTCCACAGGTTTTATTAAAGACTTTTTAGTACTGGGATCATTTTTCCTGTTTATTTATATATTTGTCTCATCCCATTTACTCTTACATCTATTACCATATAGCGCAACCTATATATTTTCTTTTGTTCGTCCATTTATTTGAGGATAAGAGAGGGAACCTCATTATTATAGGTTGCTGCTTCCCCATTTGTTTTTTAGCTTCTACTGACTTTTTAGCGCTGACCCATTACTTTTCTGTTAAACCATCAATGTATACCCACGGTAGTGGTCGACAGTATTCCTCGTCATAAACTTTATAAGGAGATAGCAATTGCTCTTCTAGGAAGTCATCTCCGGTGTCATTATCATCCAGAGATGGAGCAGTACAGTCATGTAATTCTGCTAAACCTTGGGCAACTGTGCTTCTCTTATAATGTTTATAACGGACTTCTAACGACCATCCCTGTAAGGATAGAGTCCATGCAGTAATCCGACTGTTAGAGAGATTACCATCTCTAATTCTTTCACTCTGCAGATACTGTAGAGGTTGGTGAGCTGTTTCTACAATTATTTTCTCACCTTGGATATAGCTACGAAAATTTTGTAGTGCCCAGACAGTCGACAATAACGCCTTCTCACACGTGTTGAATTTAACTTCAACAGGCGACAAAGTCTTGCTAGCATATGCAGTAACGTTGTTTAAACTGTCCTGCTTCTGATACAGAACAGCACTGATGCTTAAGTCGGTATAACCTGTCTCCAGATAGAAGGGTTTACCCCCCTCTGGGTATGCTAAACAGGGTGCCTGAGTGAGCTTCCTCCTCAGTTCACTTACCGCTTGGTCCTGAGGCTCCCCCCAGTTCCAGGTAGTTTCCTTTTTAAGCAGGTGTAAGAGTGGTTTCGTTATTTCTGCATAGTTATCTATAAACTTACGGGAGTAGTTAGTCATACCAAGGAACGATCTTAATTCCCTGATGTTTGAAGGTGTTTTAGCCTTTAGTACGGCTTCAATCTTCTTCCTCTGGGGATTTAATCCTTCAGAAGTTACCTCATGTCCGAGGAAATTGACATGGGTGCGACACCATTGCGCCTTTTGTAAAGACAGTTTAATCCCTGCCTCTCTTAACTGAGTGAGAACATGTCTAATCTCTAAGATATGCTTATCAAAGGAAGTGCTTTTCAGCAAGACATCGTCGACATATGATAACGTTCCTCTCTCAAGTGCGTCAGGCATAGCTTTACGCATGAACACAGCGAATTCATGACCAGCATTTATATAACCAAAAGGCATACGGGTCCAGGTATACTGCTGCTTCCCAAATGTGAAGGCCAATTTGTACTGGTCTTCATTATGGACTGGTACAGTCCAATATCCCTGCGCATCTGCAATGGCAGTGAATATTTTGGATCCCTGCATTTGTACCAAACATTTGTCTATGTATGGAGTTGGCCAACCAGACATATAGACGCGTTTATTTAGCTGTCGTAAGTCAGCGCATAAACGTCATTGTCCATTAGGTTTCAGAATCCCCAAGATCGGATTATTATACGAACTGTGCACCGGACGTATAATGCCCCTCTCCTTTAAATTCTGAATGATGTCTTGTAGACCATCATATGACGCTAATGGGAGTCTATATTGTTTGATAAATACAGGTGGTAAATTTGGATCAGTTTGTATTCTGGCTACGTGGAGGTTAGTTAACCCACAGTCGTAGGAATCTTTGGCAAAAATATCTTGGAATTCCAAAAGGATTTCCTTTAGCTGTTGCCACTCAGCATCGTTGGAGCAACCGTCAGCTAAAGATATTTGCTCTTATAGCCTTTCCAGAAATCCTGGAAAGATTTCAGGCTGGCCTATCTCATAAGCTTCTTCAAGCCTAGAAGTTAGGTCAGTTCGGTGTTGACTTACCTTTTCTCTTTGGTCATGACACTCTTGTGATTCCTGCTCATTGAGCGGATGATCGAAGGTGATAGATGCTTCTTCGATTTTACACGACCCTTCTTCAACATTGAAGGGATATACAAATAGGATAGTGAATAATCCTTCTGGGGAGGAATGGAATATTTGATCGACAATTTCGTCCTCAGTTAAGTATTCTTCAGGGATGAGGCCTATAATTTGGTTTTGGAAACCAAATGTATAGTACTCAGCATCCAATGCTAGACCTAATAATGTTCCTTTTGGTAAAGTAACACTATTGGGTGTAACATTGTTGACCATGATATAGGTGGGATTCTTACCAATACTTACCATTGGTGTATGTGTTACCACCATCCCTAATTGTTGTATCCTGTTGGATAAACAGATTAGGGCATCAGAGTTTTCCAATCTCTGACCCTCCTTGACCTGTAGGGGTAAAAGAAAGTTACTTGTCCCCTGTGGAATGGTTATGTCATCAGGAACTTGGATACTTACCGCATATGGGAGTATTTGTCCTGATTTCAGGGCGTTTTCCTCGTGTAGGTATCCACAAGGATTACCTTTTAACCTTGTCCACAAGTTGGAATTAATCAGGTCAAGGTGTATGGCAAAGCGATGTATGACATCATTGCCAACGTAAACCTGATAGCGAGGTTCGTCTATCACTAGGAATAAATGTTTGACTGTCTTATTTCCGATGGAAATAGATAGTAAACATTTTGCTATCACATTGTGACTCTCTGATTCGCCATCCAGGTTCTGGATCCACCTGTCATGTGGGGAAGCGTACCTGATCATTTTAGGATTAGCGATCTGCTTTAACAGACTTCTGCTAATATAGCTGTTCTCACTCTGTAAGTCCAGCTTTGCATTCCTACTCCTTCCTAAGTCATTTATTTGCATAGGAAAGAATAAGTTGTTATTAACCCTTTCAATTCTGGCAAGGAATTGAGCATGATCTGCCAGATCTACAGATTCAACATAGTCCCTGTGGAGAGAAATGGTTAAAACATCACCTTCCAGAGAGACATTCTGGATCCTCTCTGGAGCAACTCTTACGGAGTGCTCATCTACAGGTGCGATTGCATCATTCACCTGCAGGATAGTCACGTCAGGTGACTGACTATTTCTAAAATGTACCTCAATCGAGTCAGGTCTTTCTTCTATCACATGGCAGTTACGATCAGATTGTACATGTGATTTCTCATAGGCTATGGGAACTTGAGCTTGTGACCATACAATTCCATTCACACAGTCAATAATTGTGTTAAGCATTCTGAGTATGTCTATACCCAGAATCAGTCGGTCATAGGGGAGATCTACCACTATCACCGGGTGTCTAAAGGTTTTGTTACCTATTTTAAATTTTAACCAGGTATTGCCAATAATATGAAGGGCATTTCCTCCTACACTCAACAGAGCATTGGGGAAATCTCTTAGCTTCGGCTTATCCGCTGCTAAGTCCATTACCTGCTGGAAGTAGGTATTGGATAAGATAGTGGCTTGTGAACCAGTATCTATTAACCCTTTAAAAGGCTGGGGTAGCGAATCCTGTATTTCTACAGACATGTAGTACCTTCCTTCATGTTCTTCTAATTCACATAAGAAGTTAGAATGTGCCAACATATTACTTGTTTTCCATATATTACCGGTCACAGCAGTAGTTTCTACCTGTACTGAGGAATGCTCAGTCTTATCCACAGGCCCATCCTTTTTAGGAATATCTTGAACTGTCAAGCGGGAACTAGTGGTCGGCATCTCATCAGTTAACCCTTTCAGGTCTGGATCCTGGAAACTAGTGGCTGCTGGGGCTATTTTAGCCTTTGGCTGAAATAAAAAAACAGAGGAACACGTTGCGCCTCCTTCACCCGAAAGTGAAGTGACGGTATAGGCAATAGGTTTTCTAACACAACTATTGTTTGTTTGACTGTTAGTACCTGGAAAGGAAACAGGGTTAGGCATTACATCTACTGATAACCTAGCCTGTTTAGTCACAGAAGCTATATTTGCTGCGGCACTTGTTGTTGTTGCTGCAGTTGCACAGGTGGCTCTGCAATTGGAGTTATCCCTAAAAAAGGATTTCTGGCAAAGACTTGGTTAATCTTTGTCATTTCCTCCATTAATTTGCCCACCTGGTCTGTCAATTGACCAACCTGACGACGCAAATTATTTCCCCCATTGCCGTTTTGTCTTTGCCCATTAGAATTTGGTTGGGATGGCTGAGACTGTTGGGAGTTATTGGAAGCAGATTGGTTGTTTCTGTTTCCATATCTCCTATTTCCCTGAGGATTCCTTCTCCATTGGGAATTGCCTTGGTTCTTATTAACCCAGGGGCGTTTATTCCCATTGACATTGGACTTTTCAGAGTTATTTTCAGAGGAATTTACAGAATTGCTTCCGACGTTTTCCTGTTTCTGAGGTTTTGGTGTTTTCAAAACCTCGGAATAGGTCCTCTTTTTCTGTTGGGTTTCTACACCTAACTGAATTTTAGTCTCTGACACCATTTTATCACCAGGTTTCTTAACCTTTGGCTGATTTTCGTCATGTGCATGGTGTATAGTATACATTTTCATGCACTGACTGACTAGCCATTCTAATGGTAACTTACAATCGTAATCTCTTGCGAGATTCATTTGTATGTTTACCGGCATGGCATGAAAATACAGATCTTTGAAGTCTGTGCTTTCATATCTGGGTTTTCTTTGGACCACGGAGTATGCATTTTTAAGAATTATTAAAAATTCTCTGGGGCTTTGATCTGGAAGGCACTTTAAGTTATAAAGCGCCTTCTTTGCAGAAGCAATGGTTTTATACTTACCATATTCCATGATTATTTCATATTTCATCTTGGACCAGGACATTAACTGTATAGCTTGAAGACTTTCTAGATAAACACGACACATTGAATCAAAGGTCCATGTAATGAACCATTTCTTATGAATGTCATCGTACATGCCCAATGAATTCATTGGCCTATCATAATTTTTCAGATGTTCAGATATGTTTCCTGAACCTCTAGAAAATTGTGGGACAGTCTCTCTAAGGAATTTGATGACCTTTGGCGTTTCATAAATAGGCATCGTTGATTTACGACCTCTGTTTCTGTGTTTGGGTAAACGTCTATGCGATCTGTCTGCTGAAGAGGAATAAGACCCGTACAACAGTGCAGATGGCATATCAGTTACATGGCCTTCAGAGTGGACAGTGCAATCACTTTCACTCCCATCACTCTGAGCTTCTCGTTCACTGTCACAATCCTGATCAGCATCAGAATTCTGCCAGTGTACAGAACCATGTCTGTTTTCATTCCTATCACCTTGAATCTGATTCTCCCTCTCAAGTTTGGCTAAGACAGCTTTTTAAAACTGTTCTGCCCAAGATTGCCAAGAATCTACAGGTGTTTTCTCAGAATTACTCACATCTTTACTTACAGACTGTTTTATGAAAACCTGGTTTGGTGTGGGAAAATCATAATAAGGAGGGGATTTACAAATAGTCTTTTCTTGCATTTTTGTGCAACTTTTTGGCACAGAATGATGACTACCAACCTCACTGCCTGATTTCTGACTCTCCTCTTCATACTCATCCAATTGCATTTTAAGCTGATTTATTTCCTGTGCATATTTATCCGTCAAAGCTTTCATTTCTTTTTCATGATCAGCCTGACGAGTTTTATGCTCAGCAAGTAAATCTTGGTATTTCCCATTTTGAATGCCCAGATCGTCACTGTACGTGTCCAATTTGGCATTCAGTGACTTGTTTTCATCACACACCTTAAGAAGTGCTGTCATAAAGAAAGGCCAAGAGTGTATTATGTACGCCATTTTCCTTTCTATGTTCTTTTGTTCAGCAATTTCTTTAAGATATATGATGATGTGTTCATCAGTTAGAACGGTGTGTTTAGCTTCCCATTCTATGCTTTTCAACCAAACCTCATAGGTTGCATCATTTTTCATATGTTTATGAATATGAACTAGAGCATTTTTTCTTAGGTCTTCAATTATTTCAGTATTATCTGTTACAGATTTATCACTGCCGCTGGCCATTTTTTTGATTTTACACTAATTTAATCTCAATACAAAACTCTTTTCTATATCAAAATTAAATTGCATGAATTACACCAATATTATTATATATGAAATATAATTTCAACTTAAACGATCTCAGCAGCGTGCCTCCAATATGTGGGGATATTTATGGGATAATAATAGTAGACAGTGAGAATTGCCCACTAATTCAATTCTCAGATCCCAAAGGTCGTTATCGTGTTAAGTGAAAAGTATTTCATATAAATAAAATCACAATGTTATAAAAATAGATTTTATTTTATAATAACAAATTAATAATAATATGTAACATGCGTGACAATAATCAATTAGTATTTAGTACAACATAGTATACAATGCAATACAATGGGTATACACGTTTCAATGGCTAAACAGCATTTTCTGTCAAGACTTACACGATTTATGACTATCTTTCACAGAGAGAAAGCGAAGCTTTTCACAGCGAAGGGCCATAAAACCCTGGCTAACAGTTAGATCAACTGAATAACCCTTTCAATGCTGGCTAGATCTCCTAGGTAATTAAGATCTATTCTTATGTAATTTTAAATAAAATAACATTTAAACCAGTTCATTAGTCATTTCCTGGAACCATCCACTAAGAGAATCTACCAGATTTTATAAGCAGATTTTTAATTCGCCTAAAAAGATATCTTATCTTATATTAGAGCAAATCAATACACCTGGATAAAAACAGAGGTATGCTAACACGTGATAATATCACATTAATATATAATTATTCTTAATTAAACCTGCAGAATGGAATGTTTATAACTATATATTCTTTAGTTAACTAAGATTTCTTAATATGGAAATCTGACCGTGATTTATCCAGTCATATATCATGCTATTAGAAAATTTTAATTAATTTAAATAATTAAATGAAACCAGTATAATTACCAGTTGAGTAGATATTCTCATCAGGTGAATAGTCTCAGGAACTTATTTGGATGACTGTAGGTGCATGAGTTATGGTGAAAGGTGGTGTTGGTTAGAAAGTCAGTAAAATTCTAAGTGTTAGAATTTTAAGAGTAGAGTGTTAGTCTCAGATGTTATCCTGGGTTTCTCTGCATGTCCGAGTTGGAGTCCCCAAACTTCCAATTCCTCTCCTCTGCTTCCTTCTCTCAACCCTCCTGTCTTAACTTTTTAAAGGGAAAATTCACTAATTGGTAGACCAAAAGCAACACTGGGGGAGTGGTTACCTTCCAGATAGCCATTTAGTATTTGGTCTATAGCGGACGTATGACGTGATGACGTTGACGTCGTGAGGCGGGATCAGGAAAAGTCTGCGAGTGAGGGGTAGACAACGCGGCTAGAACGCGGCTCGAGTGAGACGACTAAGCGACGACCCACACATGGGGCTCTAAAAGTCTGCCGGGCTGCTGCTTAAAACGGCTAAATAATAAGTAGTGGAGATCGAGGACAAGGAGGGGGGAGAAGCCGGGAGAGAGACCTGGGACCAGCGTTTAAGATAAGTGTGGCAAAGGGAGGAGGAAAGAGGAGGAAAGTCGCTCAGAGAATCATATTACCAAAGGGATCAACAAAATGAAGGTACAATGTGTGAAACTGATTTAAGAGGGGGGCCTTTGAAAGACTAAAGACTAAAGCACTAAAGCGGCTGAAGGATTAAAGTGATTACCAGCAACTATGCAATGAACAGCAATGAATATTTAGCCGTGTTAAAGATTTAAAATTTGAAAAAAAAAGTATAAAAAAAAAGAGAAAAGAAAATGGATATAAAATAAAATTATTTATCTCTGCCTGCATTAAAAAATAGGAAAAAAAAAAATATACTAAGGGCTTTTGAAGTTGAAAATTTATTATTCAGCATTAAAATAAGGTCTGAGGTCTCCCAATTGGCACAGATGGAAAAGTAAATATTTACAAAATATAAATTTCTAACCGGGATTTGTGCTTTCTTTTTTCTCTCCTCGTTAAATTTTGCCACAATAACCCCTTCTCCTCCACTAATATACGCAAAACATATATGTATTAACATCAAAAAACCTAAAAACCTAAGTTAAAGGAGAAACTAAGAAAATTAAGAAAAGATATGGCTACAAAAAAAACTCAAGAAGATAGGAAAAAAAAAGAAAAGAAAGATCCACAGTCTGATAAAAGACTTTCGGGGTATTTTTCACCTGCACCTTCTCAACAGAAGGCTCAAAGTAATCCAGAGGACTCTGAAGAGAATCTGGAAACAAATTACAGTTCAATTAAAGAGGTACATTTAAAAACACCTATGACAGAAGATATACTTACAAAAAATCTGGAGAAATTCTATAGAGCTATAGGAGAAGATATGACGGCTAATACGAGAGAATTAAAGCAGGAATTTAAAATGATTCAGGTTAAATTAATAGAAATGGAGGAAAACTTCATAAAATTAGAAAAAAAATACATCACAAGTCAAGAAATAATTGTTGGTCTCACAAATAAAATAGGAGTACTTGAAACAAAAATCTGGGATATGGAAGATAGATCCAGGAGAGCAAACATCAGAATAAGAAATATCCCAGAAGAAGTATCCAAGGAAAAACTTGAAGACTTTCTCCTGGAATTCTTCAAGAATTTGATATCGGATGGGGACCCTCACGATTATTTAATAGACCGGTGTCATCGATTACCAAAACCGTATAATGTTTCGGAGAATTTAGCAAGGGATGTAATGGTGAAATTTCACTCCTACAAAACTAAAGAACGAATAATGGCAGCCATGAGGAACAAGCCGACAGTGGAGGAAAAGTTTAAGAACTTAAATATATTTCAAGATCTATCATTTACAACAAGATCGTGGTGAAAAACTTTTAAGGATTTACTGTTAATCTTGAGACAGAAGAACATCAATTATAGATGGGGCTTTCCTTCATCATTGAGAGTGTCTTGGAATGGAAAAACTGAAAAGTTCGACTCTAAAGAATCATTGAACAGTTGGATGGAACAAGCAAAGATTAAGTGATAAGTGAAAAACTTCTTTGTTTCTTTTTTTATTTTTTTTTCTGATATCGGATAAGGATTATGATTATAAAACACAATAGAGTGAAGAAGATAAAAACACTTAAAATAATATTAAGCTTAAAATCACTAGTACACGAGATTAAAGGGGTAGAATAATTAATGTTAAAATGAACAGGTAGAAACAGATATGTAATAGATAGGAAGATGAATGTATAGTTCAAAATAAAAGGAGTAGGACTTATAAAATATAATAAAGATGAAGAAGATATGAACACTTTAAAAGATTTGAAACACAAAACTATTAGAAAATGGTAAAATTGTTAATGATAAGAACACAAGGAAGAAATTGAAGTCACGTAATAGAAGTACAGGTTTTTTTTTTGTTTTTTTTTCTGATATCGGATAAGGATTATGATTATAAAACACAACTGAGTGAAGAAGATAAAAATACTTAAAATAATATTAAGCTTAAAATCACTAGTACACGAGATTAAAGGGGTAGAATAACTAATGTTAAAATGAACAGGTAGAAACAGATATGTAATAGATAGGAAGGTGAATGTATAGTTCAAAATAAAAGGAGTAGGACTTATAAAATATAAAAAGAGGAAGAAGATATGAACATTTTAAAAGATTTGGAACACAAAACTATTAGAAAATGGTAAAATTGTTAATGATAAGAACATAAGGAAGAAATTGAAGTCACGTAATAGAAGTACAGTTTTTTTTTTGTTTTTTGTTTTTTTTGAAAATATCTCAATGCACTCAGGTCTATAATAGAAATAGGCACCTCCTCCTCAAGGATAATTTCTTTTCCCAGCCATGTGTCCGTGGCTGAGACACAATAACCGATATGGCGAGAATGCGTTTCTCGCATATCGAGAAAATGGCTCTCCCATTTTTGATGGATGAGAGGCCATTTTTTCCTATCTAGTTTATAACCAGAAAGGAAGGGTATGAATGTTTTAATATATGTGTTGTGTTATTGTTGTGGTTGAACATGCCGTCGGGGATACTGGGAGGTTTTTGCGGGGAAAATGGTTAAAATGTTATCAGCTAACACTCAGGGCCTGAACTCTCACTCTAAAAGAGCATTAGTATACGACTCTATGGTTAATCAAAAGATAGAGATTGGTTTCCTGCAAGAGACACATTGGAGACTGATCGATAAGGTAAAATGGGGAGGAGAAAGATTCCCACACTTGTTCCAGGCTTCGCTCAACGATTGTAAAAAAAGGGGGGTTGCTATATTGGTGGCAAATACGGTGAAATTCGAACTAATATATCAATATGCGGATAGGGAAGGTAGATTTTTAATTGTTATTTGTAAAATAAATGAAATTAAATATACTCTAGTCAATATATACCTGCCAAATTCTTTCCCTGTGGTTACTTTAAGAAAGATTTTGGAACAAGTGGAAATGATTAAGACTGGAGTATGTTTGATTGCAGGAGATTTCAATTGTGTGTTGGATCCAGTTTTAGATAAGAAACTTAGCATTAAGACCTCAGTGAACAGCTCAGTAGCTAAAATGGCAAAAAGCCTTAGAAATATAAAAAACGAGTTCGATTTTTTTGATTTATGGAGATCTTCTTACCCAGAGAAACTGGATTATACTTTTTTCTCTAGAGTCCATTATTCATATTCACGTATTGATATGATTTGGGGGGATATGAATGCTTTAGAAAATTTAGAGAAAATTGACATCAGGAATAATACATGGTCGGATCATAGTATTAATATATGGACTATGAAAGACCAGTGGAACATTAAAAATAGAACGACATGGAGAATAAACGATTATATACTACAAAATAAAAAAAATCAAGAGGTTCTTAGAACCCAGATAGATAGATTCTTTAAAGATAATAAACCTAATGAAACTACACATTCCAATAACTGGTGTACCTTTAAAGCTACAATAAGAGGCAGCTTAATAAGTATGGAAGCGTACTCTAAAAAATCTAAGAGAGAAGAACTAATTTCCTTACTTGATAAATTAGAGGAAAAATCTAAAGAGAATAAAAAAACTCCTTCTAGAGAGAACTCGGAGGTTATTGTTGAGATACAAAATCAAATTAACCAAATAAAAATTGAGAAAAATACAAAGATAATGGGGAAATTGAAGTTGAAAGAATACAGTACAGGTAACAGAGCAGATAAACTTTTAACTAAGAAGTTGAGAGAAAAAACTGCCTCCAAAAAAATCACTAGAATAAAGATGAATGATGAGACATATATTTCCCCCAAATCCATTGGTCAATGTTTTAACTCATATTACAGTGAATTATATTCCCTTTCAACCCAGGATAAGGAGATAGATAAATATCTAGAGGGTATTAATACTCCAGTAATATCAGAGGAGCAAAAAACAAGTCTTAATACTCTAATAACGGCTCAAGAGGTGGAAGAAGTTATTAAAAAACTGGAGAATAATAAGACCCCTGGCCCAGATGGATTTTCAAACTTATTTTATAAAGCCTTTGGAGATTTACTTATAAAACAACTGGTAGATCTATTCAATAATATTGTAGATAGAGGACAATTTCCAAAGGAAATGTTGAGAGCAAACATATTACCAATTCCAAAGCAGAATAAAGACCAGGGGGAAGTGGAAAACTATAGGCCAATTTCTCTTATAAATACCGATGTAAAGATTTTTTCTGCAATAATAGCAAATAGATTAAAACCCACTTTAAACAATATAATCGACCCTGATCAAATAGGGTTTGTTTCGGGAAGAATTTCTTCAGATAATACAAGGTGCATAATAGACATTATAGATTTAGCGAATAGAACAGAAATACCTATGACAATTTTAACAGCTGACGCAGAAAAGGCTTTTGATAGGGTTGACTGGGAATTTATGAGTAAGTCTTTGCTGAAATTTGGTTATCAGGGTTGGATCCATAGAGCTATAATGTCCTTATATCTTGGTCCTTCGGCTAGGACAGTAGGACCTAATATATGTGCTGATTGGTTTAATCTCCACAATGGGACAAGACAAGGATGTCCGCTGTCTCCAATTTTATATATTATAACTATGGAGATTTTGGCGATAAATATAAGAACAAATAATCTAATAAGCGGAATTACAACGAATCAAAGAGAGCTGAAATTAAAACTATATGCAGATGATTTGATATTAACCCTAACTAAGCCAACTACATCTATTGCTGCTTTTATGGAAGTAGTTAAGAAGTTTAGTGAAGCTTCGAATTATAAATTAAATGAAAATAAATCTATAATTCTAGATATTAACTTGGATACAGTAAGCAGAAATAATATAAAGGATAATTATAAATTTAATTGGGCCAGTATTAGTATTCCATATTTGGGAATATTGTTGACAAAGAAAGCTTCTGATCTAGTGCAGGTTAATTTTTTAAGCTGTTTTAGAAACATGAGGAATGCATTGAATAAATGGAAAAAAATTGAAATCACATGGTGGGGAAGAATGAACCTTATAAAAGCCTACCTTTTACCCAAATGGGCCTATATGTTTCGGATGATTCGTTAAAAATTCCTAAACCTTGGTTGAATATGATTCAAAGAATGATTAATAATTTCATCTGGAAGAATAAAAGACCGAGAATTAGCAAAGGGCTCTTGGCTCAAAAAATAAAAGACGGAGGCCTGGGTTTTCCAGGTATAGAGGGTATTTATCTTGCCAATGAATTTTTCCATATATATAGAACCCAATTGGATAGTGTAAAAAGGGAGAGATGGTATATTTTGGAAAGTGAGAGGTGTCAAGTAAGAGATTTGAGTTCAATTTTTTGGTATAGATATGCAGATCCGAAAATTGCGTATTATTGGACATTCTAACTTATGTATAGATTCCATATTGGATATTTGGAAAGTAATAAGAAGAAAAGCTAATTTAGAGAACAATATTTCAACTATATTAAGGATTTTAACATTAGAAGCTGGGTCCAAAGAGGGATAACTCAAATAGAATATCTATACAAAAATGAAAAAATTAAAACCTTCTCACAATTAACGCAAGAATTCCAACTATCAAATAAGGAATTATTTACATATTTGAGAGTGAAAAACTATTTAACTCAAAATACTATAAGACACCCCCTAGTAGGAACTAAATTGATTTGTGCACTTCTTAATCACAAAAAGGTAGACAGGGTCTCTTCCAAGGCAATGAGTGCTATATTGAAATTGGAGGCTCCTCAGGTTATCATCGCAAAGCAAAAATGGGAGAAAGATCTAAATATTACAATAGATAAGGAAAAGTGGTGCGTAATAATGCCCTGAGCTTGTGAAACTATTCATTGTCTGAACATATTGGAAACCTTGTTTAAAGTCATCAACAGATGGTATCTCACGCCCACAAGAATGGCTAAAATGTATAGCTCAGGTTCACCAATATGTTGGAGATGTAAGAAGTACTTGGGTTCATTCTTGCATATTTGGTGGGAATGTGAGATTGTAGCAAAATTGTGGTATGAAATATTCAATTACCTAGAGAGAATGCTTTGTGTGTCTATTCCAAAATTACCAGAAAATGTTTTATTACATCTTAACATTGACCCTCTTTTACAAAAAGATAAGGTAATTTATACTCATTTTATGATAGCGGCTAACATGATTATAGCACGCAATTGGAAGAGTTCTTCCCTATTTGCCCTAGATAGGGTAATAATTCAAGTTAAGTTCCAACTTGGAATGGAAAGTCAGCTGGATAGGATACATGGAAGAGACCCAAAGAAGGTACATAATGCCTTTTGGTTGGGGAAAATGTAAAGAGAAGGTCAGGCAGATCCTGAGGGAACAGATGAGATAACCCCTATGAGGGAGTCTCATCCATATACCAAAAAACAAAAAACATTTGTGGAAAACTAAGAGTGAAATGAAGGGTCCCCCAGTATTCCCGACGGCATGGGAATAGTTATGTGTTTTAGTGAGTAAAATATTGTAGTAAATAGAGGAGTCTTTAACATAAAGCAGATGACCAGAGAGGCCAAAACATGAAATACTCCTCTACAAATGTCTGAGAAATAAACAGAGTTATTCTTAGATAATGCTGCATTGTATTGTATGGTATTTACTGCTGTATACAAACTTATTTTAATGAAATTTTTTTGAATGTTTAAATTTGTCTGTCTGATGTTGTGATGTGACAAAAGAATAAATTTAAAAAAAAAATAGGAAAAAAAAGAAAAAAGAAAATTTTAATTAATTTAAATAATTAAATGAAACCAGTATAATTACCAGTTGAGTAGATATTCTCATCAGATGAATAGTCTCAGGAACTTATTTGGATGTGTGTAGGTGCATGAGTTATGGTGAAAGGTGGTGTTGGTTAGAAAGTCAGTAAAATTCTAAGTGTTAGAATTTTAAGAGTAGAGTGTTAGTCTCAGATGTTGTCCTGGGTTTCTCTGCATGTCTGAGTTGGAGTCCCCAAACTTCCAATTCCTCTCCTCTGCTTCCTTCTCTCAACCCTCCTGTCTTAACTTTTTAAAGGGAAAATTCACTAATTGGTAGACCAAAAGCAACACTGGGGGAGTGGTTACCTTCCAGATAGCCATTTAGTATTTGGTCTATAGAGGGCAGTCTTGTCCCACTAAACATACCTATCCAGGAAAGAGTTAACTTTT
>OW240917.1:114008-128851 GCA_933207985.1 Pelobates cultripes
AAAACAACTAGGCACATGCAGACTATAACCATAGGAATATAGATTTCTATTCCTAATGCTATATAGTCTCATTAAGAAACATTCAATTCCATTTATGTCAACCTTTCGTATATACCTGTTATTTGCGCTTTTGCAAAATAAATTAAAGGGACACTATAGTCACCCAGACTACTTTAGCTCAATGAAGTGGTCTGGGTGCCAGGTCCCTCAGGTTTTAACCATTCAGATGCAAACATAGCAGTTTCAGAGAAACTGCTATGTTTACATTTGGGGTTAATCCAGCCTCTAGTGGCTGTCTTCCGGACAGCCATTAGAGGCGCATCTGCGACGCCGGAGGCATATTATGTAACATTTAAATATATAAAGGGAATCAACACATTGTTTAGTGGATAGGTGAGTGCGCTGGATCTTGTGTATTGTGTTATTTGGCCCCCAGCAGCACCCCCATTTATGCATGTTCACGTGAGTGCAGCCAACTCTTGTTTCATATATATATATATATATTTGGGATTCTAGCCAACTCCTTGGTTTTGCACCCCTCCCTGTCACAGGTGCCTCATCCCAGGGCCCTATTTAGCCTTGTACTGCAGAGAGCCCCAGATGGAATTTTTTTTCCTCAAGTAAGTGGTTAATCTCATAAGAGCAGACATTAGGCTGTTAGTAGCAGAAAAAAAATGGGGGATGGGTCTGCGCCGATGTGTACACTGAGTGTTGAGTCCAATGTTTATTGTCGTGTCCAAAGTTCTACTTTTGGTGGGGTTCAGAAGGTACGGTATCGTGGAGAGTAGTCCAAATATAAGAAGTAGAAGAGATCTTACTTACAATTAACAGAGCTTAACCCAGCTCTGGTGTGGATAGCTTGCAGCGGTATTATCCCCGCTTACAGGATATTCGGCAGGTATCCTCTTCTTTGTAGTAACAGGTGGCCGTAGTTGGGGAAAATAAAATGAAGACAGTAATGGTGCAGTATGTTCTACACTGATAAAAAATATAATAAAATATGGTAGATACACTCACATTCGATGGAGCTTAGGCTAGCTCTAGTTGGTTAGGCGTACAGCGGTATCATCCCCGCTTATGGGATATATGAGGAGTGATCTTGATCGGAGTATCAGGAGCTCGAAGAGAAGGTAAAACAGCGATAGTGCTCTCAATAAAATCTTGAATGGTAAAATAAAATAATAAAATATACTCACAGTGTATAGGGCAGGCTAACTGCTCTATGTAACAGCGTAGGTGGTATAATCCCCACCTGGGATTCTTGGAGTATGGTATACAGGACTTAAAATAATAAAATAATAAAAAAAATAAATAAAAAAAAAATTTAAATAAAAAATAGAAAGTTATTAAAATAGCCAGGTAATAGAAAAGATGATGGTTTGTACGTAAAAATGACCAAAATCTTTTATTAACAATATATAAAATAGTATAAAATATCCAAACGCGTTTCACCAATGTAAGGCTTTATCAATGGATAACAAACAATTCTACCTGGCTGGTTAGGGTTTATATAGGTATAAAATAATTATAAAATTGGCGCCAAAATTGTACAACCAATAGTTAAACAGATCTTTTTTACACTTTCATAACAACAATTCTTAATAAAGGTTAGATTTATATAACTTATATAATGCTAATAACATAGGTTTTATACAAAAACGAGCATTTATTACATTGTATTTACATTTTAAAACTGAACCATGTGACGCGCGTCATTAGCGCGACGTCACTTCCGGTTCGGCGAGGTCATGGGACATGTAGTCTGTAGCTAGACTACATGTCCCTAATGCAAATAGAGCCCAACATTGGGCTTGCAGGGTGGGAGGGAGGGAGGAACACAATAGGGAGGGGCACGTGACGCGCGTACCGGACGCGACGTCACTTCCGGTTTCGGAGGGAATATGGGACATGTAGTCTGAGGTTAGACTACATGTCAATCGCACTGGATATGCTATGGGGTTAGGGAAGGGGGTAGTGGTTATGAAACCACAGGGGGAAGGATTACTAGTGTACACTAGTAATCCTTCCCCCTGTGGTCACTAGTAATCCTTCCCCCTGTGGTTTCATAACCACTCCCCCCTTCCCTAACCCCATAGCATATCCAGTGCGATTGACATGTAGTCTAACCTCAGACTACATGTCCCATATTCCCTCCGAAACAGGAAGTGACGTCGCGTCCGGTACGCGCGTCACGTGCCCCTCCCTATTGTGTTCCTCCTTCCCTCCCACCCTGCAAGCCCAATGTTGGGCTCTATTTGCATTAGGGACATGTAGTCTAGCTACAGACTACATGTCCCATGACCTCGCCGAACCGGAAGTGACGTCGCGCTAATGACGCGCGTCACATGGTTCAGTTTTAAAATGTAAATACAATGTAATAAATGCTCATTTTTGTATAAAACCTATGTTATTAGCATTATATAAGTTATATAAATCTAACCTTTATTAAGAATTGTTGTTATGAAAGTGTAAAAAAGATCTGTTTAACTATTGGTTGTACAATTTTGGCGCCAATTTTATAATTATTTTATACCTATATAAACCCTAACCAGCCAGGTAGAATTGTTTGTTATCCATTGATAAAGCCTTACATTGGTGAAACGCGTTTGGATATTTTATACTATTTTATATATTGTTAATAAAAGATTTTGGTCATTTTTACGTACAAACCATCATCTTTTCTATTACCTGGCTATTTTAATAACTTTCTATTTTTTATTTAAATTTTTTTTTTATTTATTTTTTTTATTATTTTATTATTTTAAGTCCTGTATACCATACTCCAAGAATCCCAGGTGGGGATTATACCACCTACGCTGTTACATAGAGCAGTTAGCCTGCCCTATACACTGTGAGTATATTTTATTATTTTATTTTACCATTCAAGATTTTATTGAGAGCACTATCGCTGTTTTACCTTCTCTTCGAGCTCCTGATACTCCGATCAAGATCACTCCTCATATATCCCATAAGCGGGGATGATACCGCTGTACGCCTAACCAACTAGAGCTAGCCTAAGCTCTATCGAATGTGAGTGTATCTACCATATTTTATTATATTTTTTATCAGTGTAGAACATACTGCACCATTACTGTCTTCATTTTATCTTCCCCAACTACGGCCACCTGCTACTACAAAGAAGAGGATACCTGCCGAATATCCCGTAAGCGGGGATAATACCGCTGCAAGCTATCCACACCAGAGCTGGGTTAAGCTCTGTTAATTGTAAGTAAGATCTCTTCTACTTCTTATATTTGGACTACTCTCCACGATACCGTACCTTCTGAACCCCACCAAAAGTAGAACTTTGGACACGACAATAAACATTGGACTCAACACTCAGTGTACACATCGGTGCAGACCCATCCCCCATTTTTTTCTGCTCCTACCATTTGTATTCCAAGGACACTAGAGGGAATCCTTGTTTGGGACTGCTGCCTCTCTGACTAGCGCTGACTCAACCCCCCGCTTTATTAGGCTGTTAGTGTAGGACCTGCCAAAGATGGGGTACATTGACGTTGTGGCAGGCTTATGCAATGTATGATCATATACTGTAACTAAATCCCCATTATTTTTGCCTAGATTAGGTGTTTTTTAAAAAAACTAATACAATCTGTCAACATTGAAGTTGCTGTTTAGTGGATAGGTGAGTGCACTGGATCTTGTGTATTATATATATATATATTTCTACAGCACCATCGAACTGACAAAATAGATGTCACATTGAAAATGATTATGCTAAGGTTAGATTAACACTAGGGGATTAGGGTATAATTTTAACTTAAGGGGGTTTAGCGGTGAGACAGTTCAAGTGGGCCCTAGGGGTTTAATGGGTTAGGTTATGAGAAGCTTTGGTTGGAGAGTACCTGCTTTCAAGATGGTGCGGGCTGTAGGGCCTATGGTCATTTTCCAGATGAAGATGGAGTGCAATAGTTTATTTATTTATTTATTTTGCAAGTGTTTCACCCACATCCTGATATTTATCAAAATATTAAAATGTTAATTTTGCGATAATTTGTTTAGTGAAAAAACAGGCGAAGGAGGCCACATACCTTTATGTTTGTGATGCTACTTATTAAATGGAAACTCTGTGGATTTAAAAAAACAGTGAATTGTAAATGGCTACTGAATTGACAATAATTTGTAATGAAAAATAATTCAAAACTATAAAAAGGCGATGAACATAGCCATCAAACAAAGTAATGCACTTCAGACAGGATTCTTATATAATGCACAAGTTGGTTACTTGGTTACTTGTATAACACCACATGGGAGGCCTTGTCTGAGAAATTAAAAACCAGGACTTACAAGTCCCAAGGAAGCTCTGAGATTTCAGAACAGCGGGATCCTGAGAATGCATCCACTTACTACAACAATTCATTTAGATATTTATAGGAGAATATAACCAGTTTAGACATGCAAGAATTTTAATATTTCCGTTCCTAACAAAGACCTTCCGTTGAGCAAAATGTAAATATTAAAAAGCACACAGCAGCATCTATTTTATTAAAGATTGTTTATTGCCAAGAGTAACTACAGAAATTGTAATACATTTATATACATTATAACACATTTTCTGTTTGGGGAAAATAAAGTTGATAATTTAGTGCATGATAATTATTTCGCCAAAGTTTTATTTGTTTTGTTAAATCATTATCCACTTGGATCAAGTTTGCCTGAATGCAGTCTTTAACCCCTTAAGGACGGACCCAAATGTACACGTTGTGAACGAAACAAAATGTAAACAAAACCTGGCATTTGCGCTACATGTATGTCCACCTGTAATTCACCTCTTTCATATTAAATACACCCACCCTTATTATATATCATTTTATTCAGGGGAAACAGGGCTTTCATTTAATATCAAATATTTAGCTATGAAACATAATTTAATATGAAAAAAATGGGAGAAAATAAGAATTTTTTTAATTCTACATGACATTTTAACTGTCAATGTCATAGTACTGTTTGCTTTTACTGCAATAAAATACACATATTTGTATTCAGCAAAGTCTCACGTGTAAAACAGTACCCCCTATGTACAGGTTTTATGGCGTTTTGGGAAGTTACAGGGTCAAATATAGCACATTACATTTGAAATTGAAATTTGCCTGATTGGTTACGTTGCATTTGGGACTTTATAGTAGCCCAGGAAAGAAATTTACACCCATAATGGCATATCATTTGCAATAGTAGACAACCCAAGGTATTGCAAATGGGGTATGTCCAGTCTTTTTTAGTAGCCATTTGGTCACAAACACTGGCCAAAGTTAGTGTTAGTATTTGTTTGTGTGTGAAAAATGCAAAAACTGCCAATTTTGGCCAGTGTTTGTGACTACTAAAAAAGACTGGACATACCCCGTTTGCAATACCTTGGGTTGTCTACTATTGCAAATGGTATGCCATCATAGGGTAATTTTCATTCTTGGGCTACCATAGGGTCTCAAAGGCAACGTAACCAATCTGGCGAATTTTAATGTGAAGAAAATGAAACACAAGCCTTATATTTGACGCTGTAACTTTTGAAAACACCCTAAAACCTGTACACGAGGGGTACTGTTGTACTCGGGAGACTTCACTGAACACAAATATTTGTGTTTCAAAACAGTAAAAAGTATCACAGCAATAATATTGTCCGTGTAATGCTGTTTGTGCGTGAAAAATGGTAATATCATCGATGTAATACATTTTATTGTTTTGAAACACTAATATTTGTGTTTAGCGAAGTCTCCCGAGTAGAACAGTACCCCCCATGTACAGGTTTTATGGTGTCTTGGAAAGTTATAGGGTTAAATATAGTGCTAGCAAATTAAATTCCCTTTACTTTCGGAATTAGTTGTCAGGCAGGTCCCGCTAATTGTAATTAATTAATATACCTAATTATGTAAAAATATTACATAAATATATATGTAGAATTAATATATGTATATATATATATATATCTATGTGAATATATATGTATATATATATATATATATATATAATTTTTTGTAAATATTTTTATTTATATATAGGTATATATATAGTGATATATACGTATATCTTTATGTATATAGATATATATTATTTTGTTCTACATGTATTTTGATCTAAATATATATATATTAATATCACAATACAGTTAGAACGAAATAACACACATCTATATGTTTTTTAATAATTTTTTTAATTATGTTTTTTAATTTTATTTTTTAACTATTTACATATTATTTTTTTTATATAACAATAATTATATATATATTTAATCAGTATCAGTCTACGTGTAATTTGATATTAATATATATATATATATATATATATATATATATAATTATATATATATATATATTTTTTTTTTTATTCTTTATTTGTAGGGTTTTCTCCTTGAAGTTAGGAGGGAGGGGAGTGGGGTACAGAAAATAAAAGGAGGGGTGGGTGGGGGTTGTTCAAGACTTAATAGTACTTGCACATTGAATGTCAGTACCAACGCAGGGTACTATTGCATTTTGAAAATAGCTTACATTCGTATCAACATGGTATTGACATTATATCTTCCTTGAACGCTTATTTAAGTTCCCTGTCGTTTCTGCGTTTTTAAGGGATGGGTTTAGTCACTCGTCGACTCTTTGTGAGTCTTGTCTCGTTATGTGCGGGTGCAGTCTTGTCCAAGTCGAGGAGTGGTTTAGGGTAAGGGTTGTGGAATGGGGCGGGGTGGACATGGGGGGGGAGGGTTCGCGGTCCGCAGGCCACCCAGCACGCGGGTCCCTCTCGGGGGTCCCAGATTGGCGTTTGGGGCTCTGTGGTTAGGTGAGGGTCGTTCTTATCGGATGGTGTATGATATCCTCAATTGGGGGATCCCTATGCTAGGGAGGGGCAGTTAACACCCCACTTTGTTACCACGGAATGGTCGTGTCCCCTTCCAGCCATGGGTCCCATATTTTGTGGAATTTTTTGGGCGAGTCGTGAATTTGTGCTGTGAGCCTATCCATCTGCATGCCATCTATTATCTTCTTGGTAATTGTTTCTTGTGTCGGTATGCGGTTAGTTGACCATACTTCTGCTATGGCTCTACGTGTTGCTAGGGCTATGCGAGCGGCTAGCTTATTTTCAGCTCTAGTGTATTGGTCTATTGGCTTGGAGAGTAGGAGCATCCAAGGGTCTACGGGACAAGGTTTGTCTATTAGTTTGGAGATTAGGCGTGTGGTGTCTTGCCAAAGTGGTTGGAGTTTCGGGCACGTCCACCAACAGTGGAGGAACGTTCCCGTCTCTCCGCATTGTTTCCAGCAGGTGTTGGTTGGTATTTGGTGCATGATGGCCAGGCGTTGGGGGGTGAGGTACCAGCGGAATAGCATTTTGTAAACTTGCTCCGTGTGTGTGACACATATGGAGATAGAGGCTGTTGCCTCCCAAATGTCTGACCAGTCTGTTGTTTCGTCTGGGGGCCCGAGGTCTGCCTCCCACGCCGCTATGTATGGGAGAGACAGTTGCGTGTGGTGGGTCGCCAAGGTTGCATATATGTCGGAAATTTGTCCTTGTCTGTTGGGGTGCGCAATGCAGTCTCTTTCAAAGCGATTGAGTTGAGCCGTGCCGGCTTGTTTTATGATTGGAGTCTCTGCAAAGCTGCGCAATTGTATGAATCTAAAGTGATCGAATGAAGTGAGTGAGGATGAGTCTTTTATATCTGAGAATTTTATAATGTCGTTGTCTTGGTACAAATGCCCTAGACGGGAGATGTCCCTGTGTTCAAAATGGGCGAAGTGCTTGGGGGTAAGTCCCGGTGGGAATAGCTTGTTCCTCCATATGGGGGTCATAGGAGATAGGAACGATGACAGTTCAAATTTGTCCCTCATTTTGTCCCATGTATCAAGCGCATGGGTGATTGAGGGTGCGGTGGGAGGGGGTAGGGGTCTATGTGGTTTGGGTACCCACATGTACAGGGACGGGTGGTCCCTACCGAAGATGTTGTGTTCCAAGTCCACCCATCTTTTTTCCCCTGGTGGGACGTGCCAGTGTTGTATCTGCGTTAGGTGTGCTGCCGTGTGGTAATGTGTGAAGTGTGGTAGTCCTAGTCCACCGTGTTTCTTGGGTACGTATAGTGTGTTTCGGCGTATTCTGGGTTTGTGTCCATTCCAGATGAATGTGTCAATGGCTGTTTGTAGTGCCTTAAAGTCTTGTTTATGGATCGGTATGGGGAGAGTTTGATATAGATATAAGAATCTGGGTAGGAGATTCATTTTAATTGTAGCGATGCGCCCCAGCCATGAGACCCCTAGTGATTTCCATTTAGTGAGGTCAGAGTGGGCTTTTTGTAATAAGGGGGTGTAGTTTGTTTTATAAAGAGTGGTAATGTTTGTTGGGAGTTGGATCCCTAGGTACGTCATCATCGTGTGGCAGATCCTCATCGGGCATATTTGTTTGAGTGTAGCTATGTTTGGAGCATCTATTTGTATTGGGAGGAGCTCTGATTTATTCAGGTTGATCTTGTATCCTGACAAGTCTGAGTATTCTTGTATGAGAGTTAGGAGCGAGTTTATGGATTTTTCCGGGTTTGTCAGTGTTAGCAGGATGTCATCCGCGTAGGCTGAGATTTTAAAGGTTTCTCCCCTGATCGTTAGCCCCTCTATGTCATGGCTGGCACGCACCGCTTGCAGCAAAGGCTCCAGTGATATGGCGAATAATAGAGGGGATAAAGGGCACCCCTGTCTCGTGCCGTTTGAGATGGGGAATCGTGGTGGGGGGATGTTAGGTAGAAGAAGTGCCCCTTGGGGAGAGTGATAGATGGCCTGCACAAATGAAGTAAACTCGGGTGGTATCCCTATGTATTGTAGTGTATGGTAGAGGAACGGCCAGAGCAAGCGATCAAACGCTTTTTCCGCGTCCAGTGAGATGATCGCTGTGGGGATTCGTCTGTGGTTAGCCAGCCATATGAGGTCAATGGCTCTCCGGGTGTTGTCCGCAGCGTGTCTGTGTGGGATGAATCCCACTTGATCTGGGTGTATGAGGGCTCTTAGGTATGGGTTTAGGCGGTTGGCCATAATTTTGGTCATGATTTTAAGGTCCACGTTGAGTAAGGAGATTGGTCTGTAGTGTGCGGGTTCAGAGTGGTCTTTGCCGGGTTTTGGGAGGAGGCAGATGTTTGCCCCGGTCATTTCTGGTGGGAGGTTCTCTCCCTTGAGTGCTGCGTTAAAGACCGCGCATAGATGTGTGAGGAGTAATGGGCCAAATTCCTTGTAATATAGGGCTGTGTAGCCGTCTGGTCCTGGACTTTTATTTGGTTTGAGGGATCCCACTGCAATGGCCATTTCTTCTGTCGTGGCGTCTTGGCTCAGGGCTGCTTGGGCCTCTTGCGTTAGGGTGGGTAGCGTCGTGCTTTGTAGGAATGTGTCTATGCGTGTGGACAGCGATGGGTTGGTGTCATGGGGTCGGTGGTCGTGGTTGTAGAGGTCTGTGTAATAGTCCTGGAAGACTTTTCCTATGCTAGTTGAGCAGTCTGTGAGGGTACCATCGTTCATTCGTATCTGTGTAATGCGTTTAGCTTCAGTTCGCTTTTTAAGTCTGCGGGCAAGCATAGTGTCCGCCTTGTTGCCCTTTTCATAATATTTTTGTTTGAGCCACATCAGAGCTTTGGCTGTGTCTGTTTGTGTGAGAGTATTAAGGAGGCTTCTGGTCACCGTAAGTTTGGACAGGGTGGTCGGGTTAGGGTTCTTTTTGTGTTCCGTTTCTAGGCGGCGGAGTTCTGTCATTGTTTCTAGTATTTGTCGTTGTGTTTGTCTTTTTTTATGGGTGGCTAGGCTGATGAGTGTGCCTCTGATGACTGCTTTATGTGCTGTCCAGAGGGTCATAGGTGAGGTCGTTGTGGGTGAGTTTAAGTCGAAATAATCTTTGATTGCTATAGTTATTTTGTCTCTGATCAGTTGATCGTGGAGGAGTAGTGGGTTAAGTCGCCATGACCAGTGTGTGTGTATGGTCGGTAGGTTTAGAGTGATTGCTATCTCGGCGTGGTCGGACCAGGAGATAGGTCCAATCTCCGATTTGGTGATTTGAGATAGTAAGTTTGGTGAAATGAGAAAGTGGTCAATGCGTGAATAGGATCCGTGTGGGTGGGAGTAGAAAGTGTAGTCTTTGGTGGTCGGGTGTTGTGCCCTCCATATGTCAATCAGTTTGTGGGAAGCCAGGAATTGGGCGAAGAGGACGTCATTTTGGTTTGGGCGAGTTCGCGTTTTGGCGCTTGAGGTCCGATCTACGGCAGGTATGTGTGCTGCATTGCAGTCCCCGCCCACTATAAGTCGTGTGGCTGAGTACGTGCTGAGGTGGGTCGCTAATTGTTGCCAGAAGGGTGGGTCTGGTGTTGTGGGTGCGTAGAGCGATGAGAAGGCGTATTGTGATGTGCCTATTTTTCCCCGTATTGTGATATATCTACCCTGTGGGTCTTTAGAGCAGGTGATATCTGTGAGGGGGCTGTTTGCTCTCAATAGGATCGCTACACCTTTGGTCTTGGTATCTGGGAAGGGAGCATGGAAGCTCTGTGTGTAGTATCTGTTAGTGAGGGGGAATATGCGGTTGATTGTGAAGTGGGTTTCCTGTATGAGGACTATGTCAGCGTGTTGTTTATGTGCCCAGCGTAATATGCCATGCCTCTTGTTGGGGGAGTTCAATCCTTTGGCATTAATGGAGATGCATCTTATTTGTGTAGGCATGGTGTCTGTGGGAGTGTGGCGGTCTCTGCGGGTTTGCAGTGATGGGTTGTCTTGAGTTGCGCGTCCGGGTGGCCGCGGGCCGCGAAGGGTGGGGGGGGGGAGGGCGGGAGGGCTTAGGGTGTCAGCCTGGGTGAAGGTAGTGGGTGGGGGATATGGGTAGAGTGTGCTACTGGGCTTATCCGAAGGCCAGTAGGTAGTGGGGCGAAGCGTCCGACCGCTCCGTGAGTTTCCCCGTGAGTTCGGGTAGGTGTGTGTGTGTCGGGGGTTGGCGACCGTCCGGTCAAGGCCGTCCAGAGGCAGTTTTCAGTAGTCATCCGCTTAACTGTGTGTGCTGTGGTCGGTCATCGTTGTGGGGGCGTTGCGTCCGTGGAGTGAGCTCTCTGCGTATCGTGTCTTGTGTGTGCAGGGTCGTACCTTGTGAGCCCGTGGGGCGTTGGTCTGGTCAGTAGTGGATCTAGTATTGGTGCGGTGGTGAGGGTGTGCTGTCACCGTCTAGTCGTAAGATGTCGGCATGGTGCCGTCTGCTGTGAGTGGCGTCCGTCAGCACGTGAGGAGGGGTGGGGTGTGTCGGTTAGCTGAAAAATATTGAGTAACAGTTTTACATTGTAACACAACAGTTTAACATCAACTTCAATTTAGTTATATACATTTCCTCTACTGTAGTGTCTAGAGGTTCCCGTGGTGCGTGTCTTCCCCTATGGTGTCTCTCTGTGGGGGTCCTAGGGGGTGCCCGGGTTGGGGGGCGAAAGGAATGGGGGGTTGGGTTGTAGCTATACTTTCCTGGTCCCTTGGTGCCTGGTGCCTTGCCTTTGCAAGTCTTGTGGGTTAGTGTGAGACCCTCCCTGTGTTGGTCCGATCTTATCCTTGGTGGTGCCCCGGTTTGCAATGGGTCCTAGGGGTTGTATGCGTTCAGGGTGTGCCTGTCTAAGTCCCTCTTTTCCCAGGGCTTGCCGTTTGCGCTTAGTCTTTCTGGTGCTTTTGGTGTCGTCACCAGTTTTCTATGTGGAGGGTGTGCCCGCCTCTCCTGGGTCCCAGTGTGTCTAGTGCGGGAGCAGAGTACTGTCCAGGATACTGCTTTATTGAGTCTCCTGGGGAAGTGTTTACGCTCAAGGGAGCTAGCGGTGTTTTGAGGTGTGTACCTAAGAGGTGTCTATCATTAGGCGCATGCTATGTCCCTTGTTGGGGGGTGCCCCAGCCATCCCACCCCGCTCAAGGTGTACCTCCCTGTGGGTATCTGCTCTGTTTTGGTGCTAGGTCGTGGTGTTGTGTGCTGTGGCATCCAGGATACCTGTGTGGTGGGTGAATGTGAGCAGCTGTTCCGCTTTGCACCCTGGGTGGCAGTGGTCTGTGACTACATCGGCTGGTGCCGAGAAGGGTACTAGTGCGTGCCGGCTATATTCCTGCATCTATGATTTCTATCTATTGAAGGATACCCCGTAACTAAGTAGTGAGCTAGAGACATATAATTGCTGTCTATCGAATGAGTCCTAGTAACCAAACAGAGAGCAGGTAACAGGATATAAAGCAAGGAGAGAGTTTGTGAATTATATCTTATCTGGAGCTTGGAGTTGTCAGCGGTGTAGGCTGTTTCCAGTCCATTATTGGGGTGTGGGGTTGCCAGTGTTCTTTAGTGCCAAAGTCAGTCCAGGTTCCGTGTTCAGGTGTGTTTTCTGCTATGGTGACCATGACCCTCTTGAGAATAGTCCGTGTCGGTACGTATTTCTTATTTCGTATGTTGGTCTTCTGTTGATGCGTCGAGTAGTGGGTGGATGCCGGTCCGTTTAGTTGTCGGCCCTGATGCGTGGGCTATTCGGTATCTGGCGTGTCGGGGCTAGCGGTGGTGCATTTCTGGGCGGAGGGCCCCTGTCGTGTCTTCTGGGATTCGGATCCGTGGTGAGGGTTGTGGGGTCTAGGCCGAGGCTCTCTGCGAAATCCGCCATTTCCGCGATGTTGTATAGAGTGTAGGTGCGGTTGTTCTTCCGGACCTGCAGCTTAAATGGGTGTCCCCATGAGTAGCGGATATGTTGCCTCGTAAGCTCCTGAGTGAGGGGCCGCAGCTCCTTCCTTTTGCGCAGGGTGCTCGGGGCCAGGTCCTGGTAGAAGGAGATTTGGTGACCTTCTATTTGTAGTGGGGTGTTTCGTGCCGCTTGCATGAGTGCCTCTTTAATGTGGAAATAGTGCACTCTTATGATGACGTCCCTGGGTTGGGTTGCATTGGGCATGGGTGTTCGGAGAGCCCTGTGCGCTCTATCTAGTAGGAGTTCCGCCGGTGAAGCCTCTGGGAGCAGGCCACAAAAGAGCTCTCGTAGCGTTGGGCCCAGTGCCTCTATTGTGATCGTTTCTGGGATTCCACGTATCCTTACGTTATTTCGGCGGGACCGGTTGTTCAGGTCCTCTTGTGCCTCCTCTAGTTGGCGGAGCTGTTCTTGTAGGGCGGTTATGGCATTTTCAGTTGCTGTTGTGCGTGTAACTGTCAGGTCCAGTTGTTCCTCAATAGTGGAGGTTCTGTGGGTTAAGTCAATCAGGCCTTCTCTGATGGGTGTGAGATGCCTGTCAAATTCTGTAGCCATATTTGCCTTGATTTCATTTAGTAGCTGGCGGAGGTCATCTTTGGTGAGGGGGGTAGCCGTCATTGTTCTGCTCCTATCACTGGCTGCAGAGTCAGAGTCATATTCGCGGCCTTCTTCTTCCTCCCGCGTGGCGCCGCCATCTTTGCGGCTCCGGAATATCGGAGCTACTTCTGCTCCCTGCTTCGGTTTCCGCCCGCCCCCCATCGCTATTTAGTGCGGTACCGTGTGTGAGATACGAGGTGACCGGGTGGGTGTGAGCAAGCCGGTTGCGGGTGCTAAAGATCGCCGGGTCTGTGCCTCCGAGGACGGAGCTCCCTCAGAATGCCGCCATTCGCGCCGGAAGTCAGGCGCCGCCCCCTTGTTTTGTTTTTGAATGTCAGAAATGTATATTTGTGAATGTTGAGATGTTATATTGGTTTCACTGGTAATAATAAATAATTGAAATGGGTATATATTTGTTTTTTGTTAAGTTGCCTAATAATTATGCACAGTAATAGTCACCTGCACACACAGATATCCCCCTAACATAGCTATAACTAAA
Organism: Pelobates cultripes; assembly: GCA_933207985.1. Taxonomy (NCBI): domain Eukaryota; kingdom Metazoa; phylum Chordata; class Amphibia; order Anura; family Pelobatidae; genus Pelobates; species Pelobates cultripes. The sequence continues at coordinate 127,796 of OW240917.1, forward strand.
ACAAACTAAAAACTACTTCCAAAAATATTCAGCTTTGATATTAATGAGTTTTTTGGGTTCATTGAGAACATGGTTGTTGTTCAATAATAAAATTAATCCTCAAAAATACAACTTGCCTAATAATTCTGCACTCCCTGTATTCCTAATGCTATAGTGCTGGTCTACGTGTTTTCGGTTACCCTACACACAGGCACACACACACCTTTACTCCTACGCTGCACTTCTTGCTCCCTGGCTAGCCCTGTATAGTAAAGCATTGTGAGGCTAGTGAGCATGCACAGCAAATCGCAGCACTGCGCCAATCAAATGGTCTCTACGTGACAATCTGATTGAAAGAGGCGAGTTTTACTCGGCTATTTCAGTGGAAGCGCCTCTAGTGGCTGTAAACATTTCTGTTCCTGTAAAATGCCAATGTTTTACAATGCCGGGTTAAAACCACAGGGGCAAGCACCACAACCACTTCATTGAGATGTCTGGGTTCCTATAGTATACCTTTAAATACTCGTTTGTTTGTTTTTTACAAAAGCACACATATTCTATCTAAATTCATTCCTCAGAAAGATCGACTGATGATTGGTAATGAATATTAAACAATGATCTTTCTCTAGAATTTCCACCTTTTTTAGAGCTATCCCTGGTGGTACTCATTACATTTTCTCTAAAGGTCCATAATGATTAACGCAAAATGATTTCTCTCTGTAATTAAAATGATGAGCTCTCAAAGCTTAATCGATGAACATCTCTGCTTATCTCGAAGGGTTACTGATCCAGTATTTCGTTTTATTCATGGAATTCTTCCGAACATTCATGATTTGTGAACATTTAAAAGGGGTTTTGTTTTTTTATTTCTGTAGCCAGTATATGTCATTCGAACCTTGCACAATCTATTCTCAGCACGCAGCTCTCGGAAAGATCTGCACAATTTTATTTTTAGCTCAGCAAAAGACCATAGATCTTGGAAGTCACCTCGAGTGATGAGAACACGTCCGTATCAATGATTTGCCTTTTATTCCTTGCATAGCGGATCGCACTGTTGGCATTTTACTCACTATTCTC
>OW240917.1:141967-152023 GCA_933207985.1 Pelobates cultripes
TATTTTTGTGTGAAATGCCAGTTCTGCTGCACGGTGGGATAATCCATTTAACTGGATATTCTAGTGGGAGTATCCCTCTCGTGCAGCAGTGCATGATTGGAGAAATGTCCGGGTTGTTAAGTTCCCCATGTAGTCCCCTACTGTACAAACCCTGTAATGTCAGTAAGGAAACCCCTTGCATGGGGAATCCCATAAATACGGTGACCTGTAATTAAAAGCTCAGTTGACTCCCAGCCTATGTGTCGTCTAGTTCTTGGGAAGGAAGGATTTATGTAACGCTACCGGGATTATTGTATGCTGTACTTATTTTGCCCGGATTCTTGTAAGCTGTTCCTGTTACCTGAGATATTGTGGATGATACTACCTCTCTGCTACAAACAATTTCTATTGAAATCTACACTTTTTCTTTTATTTTAACTGCTTGTATGACTATTAGATGAGACATATGTTTCAAGTATCAGCATGTATTTTTGGTTGATGAGCGATGTATTGGATTAATGTGACAGGACTTTTCTATTGATGTATATTAATGTATAATTTTGTTTTGAACTGTTTTGGAAATTTGAAAAACAATAAAAATTGTTAAACTAAAATAAAAAAATAAAAAATGAATTAATGAAATCTGCACTTCAATGTTCTTCAATCAGCAAGTTAAAGTGCTTTAGGGTCGGGGGGCGGCGCCTGACTTCCGGCGCGAATGGCGGCTTTCTGAGGGAGCTCTGTCCTCGGAGGCACAGACCCGGCGATCTTTAGCACCCGCAACCGGCTTGCTCACACCCACCCGGTCACCTCGTATCTCACCCACGGTACCGCACTAAATAGCGATGGGGGGCGGGCGGAAAACGAAGCAGGGAGCAGAAGTAGCTCCGATATTCCGGAGCCGCAAAGATGGCGGCGCCACGCGGGAGGAAGAAGAAGGCCGCGAATATGACTCTGCAGCCAGTGACAGGAGCAGAACAATGACGGCTACCCCCCTCACCAAAGATGACCTCCGCCAGCTACTAAATGAAATCAAGGCAAATATGGCTACAGAATTTGACAGGCATCTCACACCCATCAGAGAAGGCCTGATTGACTTAACCCACAGAACCTCCACTATTGAGGAACAACTGGACCTGACAGTTACACGCACAACAGCAACTGAAAATGCCATAACCGCCCTACAAGAACAGCTCCGCCAACTAGAGGAGGCACAAGAGGACCTGAACAACCGGTCCCGCCGAAACAACGTAAGGATACGTGGAATCCCAGAAACGGTCACAATAGAGGCACTGGGCCCAACGCCACGAGAGCTCTTTTGTGGCCTGCTCCCAGAGGCTTCACCGGCGGAACTCCTACTAGATAGAGCGCACAGGGCTCTCCGAACACCCATGCCCAATGCAACCCAACCCAGGGACGTCATCATAAGAGTGCACTATTTCCACATTAAAGAGGCACTCATGCAAGCGGCACGAAACACCCCACTACAAATAGAAGGTCACCAAATCTCCTACCAGGACCTGGCCCCGAGCACCCTGCGCAAAAGGAAGGAGCTGCGGCCCCTCACTCAGGAGCTCACGAGGCAACATATCCGCTACTCATGGGGACACCCATTTAAGCTGCAGGTCCGGAAGAACAACCGCACCTACACCCTATACAACACCGCGGAAATGGCGGATTTCGCAGAGAGCCTCGGCCTGGACCCCACAACCCTCACCACGGATCCGAATCCCAGAAGACACGACAGAGGCCCTCCGCCCAGAAATGCACCACCGCTAGCCCCGACACGCCAGATACCGAATAGCCCACGCATCAGGGCCGACAACTAAACGGACCGACATCCACCACTACTCGACGCACCAACAGAAGACCAACATACGAAATAAGAAATATGTACCGACACGGACTATTCTCAAGAGGGTCATGGTCACCATAGCTGAAAACACACCTGAACACGGAACCTGGACTGACTTTGGCACTAAAGAACACTGGCAACCCCACACCCCGATAATGGACTGGAAACAGCCTACACCGCTGACAACTCCAAGCTCCAGATAAGATATAATTCACAAACTCTCTCCTTGCTTTATATCCTGTTACCTGCTCACTGTTTGGTTACTAGGACTCATTCGATAGACAGCAATTATATGTCTCCAGCTCGCTACTTAGTCACTGGGTATCCTTCAATAGATAGAAACCATAGATGCAGGAATATAGCCGGCACGCACTAGTACCCTTCTCGGCACCAGCCGATGTAGTCACAGACCACTGCCACCCAGGGTGCAAAGCGGAACAGCTGCCTAACATTCACCCACCACACAGGTATCCTGGATGCCACAGCACACAACACCACGACCTAACACCAAAACAGAGCAGATACCCACAGGGAGGCACACCCTGAGCGGGGAGGGATGGCTGGGGCACCCCCCCAACATGGGACATGGCATACGCCTAATGATAGACACCTCTTAGGTGTACACCTCAAAACACCGCTAGCTCCCTTGAGCGTAAACACTTCCCCAGGAGACTCAATAAAGCAGTATCCTGGACCATACTCTGCTCCCGCACTAGACACACTGGGTCCCAGGAGATGCGGGCACACCCTCCACATAGAAAACTGGTGACAACACCACAAGCACCAGAGAGACTAAGCGCAAACGGCAAGCCCTGGGAAAAGAAGGACTTAGACAGGCACACCCTGAACGCATACAACCCCTAGGACCCATTGCAAACCGGGGCACCACCAAGGATAAGATCGGACCAACACAGGGAGGGTCTCACACTAACCCACAAGACTTGCAAAGACAAGGCACCAGGCACCAAGGGACCAGGAAAGTATAGCTACAACCCAACCCCCCATTCCTTTAGCCCCCCAACCCGGGGACCCCCTAGGACCCCCCACAGAGAGACACCATAGGGGAAGACACGCACCACGGGAACCTCTAGACACTACAGCAGAGGAAATGTATATAACTAAATTGAAGTTGATGTTAAACTGTTGTGTTACAATGTAAAACTGTTACTCATTATTTTTCATCTAACCGACACACCCCACCCCTCCTCACGTGCTGACGGACGCCACTCACAGCAGATGGCACCATGCCGACATCTTACGACTAGACGGTGACAGCACACCCTCACCACCGCACCAATACTAGATCCACTACTGACCAGACCAACGCCCCACGGGCTCACAAGGTACGACCCTGCACACACAAGACACGATACGCAGAGAGCTCACTCCACGGACGCAACGCCCCCACAACGATGACCGACCACAGCACACACAGTTAAGCGGATGACTACTGAAAACTGCCTCTGGACGGCCTTGACCGGACGGTCGCCAACCCCCGACACACACACACCTACCCGAACTCACGGGGAAACTCACGGAGCGGTCGGACGCTTCGCCCCACTACCTACTGGCCTTCGGATAAGCCCAGTAGCACACTCTACCCATATCCCCCACCCACTACCTTCACCCAGGCTGACACCCTAAGCCCTCCCGCCCTCCCCCCCCCCACCCTTCGCGGCCCGCGGCCACCCGGACGCGCAACTCAAGACAACCCATCACTGCAAACCCGCAGAGACCGCCACACTCCCACAGACACCATGCCTACACAAATAAGATGCATCTCCATTAATGCCAAAGGATTGAACTCCCCCAACAAGAGGCATGGCATATTACGCTGGGCACATAAACAACACGCTGACATAGTCCTCATACAGGAAACCCACTTCACAATCAACCGCATATTCCCCCTCACTAACAGATACTACACACAGAGCTTCCATGCTCCCTCCCCAGATACCAAGACCAAAGGTGTAGCGATCCTATTGAGAGCAAACAGCCCCCTCACAGATATCACCTGCTCTAAAGACCCACAGGGTAGATATATCACAATACGGGGAAAAATAGGCACATCACAATACGCCTTCTCATCGCTCTACGCACCCACAACACCAGACCCACCCTTCTGGCAACAATTAGCGACCCACCTCAGCACGTACTCAGCCACACGACTTATAGTGGCCAGGGACTGCAATGCAGCACACATACCTGCCGTAGATCGGACCTCAAGCGCCAAAACACGAACTCGCCCAAACCAAAACGACGCCCTCTTCGCCCAATTCCTGGCTTCCCACAAACTGATTGACATATGGAGGGCACAACACCCGACCACCAAAGACTACACTTTCTACTCCCACCCACACGGATCCTATTCACGCATTGACCACTTTCTCATTTCACCAAACTTACTATCTCAAATCACCAAATCGGAGATTGGACCTATCTCCTGGTCCGACCATGCCGAGATAGCAATCACTCTAAACCTACCGACCATACACACACACACTGGTCATGGCGACTTAACCCACTACTCCTCCACGATCAACTGATCAGAGACAAAATAACTATAGCAATCAAAGATTATTTCGACTTAAACTCACCCACAACGACCTCACCTATGACCCTCTGGACAGCACATAAAGCAGTCATCAGAGGCACACTCATCAGCCTAGCCACCCATAAAAAAAGACAAACACAACGACAAATACTAGAAACAATGACAGAACTCCACCGCCTAGAAACGGAACACAAAAAGAACCCTAACCCGACCACCCTGTCCAAACTTACGGCGACCAGAAGCCTCCTTAACACTCTCACACAAGCAGACACAGCCAAAGCTCTGATGTGGCTCAAACAAAAATATTATGAAAAGGGCAACAAGGCGGACACCATGCTTGCCCGCAGACTTAAAAAGCGAACTGAAGCTAAACGCATTACACAGATACGAACGAACGAACGAACGATGGTACCCTCACAGACTGCCCAACTAGCATAGGAAAAGTCTTCCAGGACTATTACACAGACCTCTACAACCACGACCACCGACCCCATGACACCAACCCATCGCTGTCCACACGCATAGACACATTCCTACAAAGCACGAGGCTACCCACCCTAACGCAAGAGGCCCAAGCAGCCCTGAGCCAAGACGTCACGACAGAAGAAATGGCCATTGCAGTGGGATCCCTCAAACCAAATAAAAGTCCAGGACCAGACGGCTACACAGCCCTATATTACAAAGAATTTGGCCCATTACTCCTCACACATCTATGCGCGGTCTTTAACGCAGCACTCAAGGGAGAGAACCTCCCACCAGAAATGACCGGGGCAAACATCTGCCTCCTCCCAAAACCCGGCAAAGACCACTCTGAACCCGCACACTACAGACCAATCTCCTTACTCAACGTGGACCTTAAAATCATGACCAAAATTATGACCAACCGCCTAAACCCATACCTAAGATCCCTCATACACCCAGATCAAGTGGGATTCATCCCACACAGGCACGCTGCGGACAACACCCGGAGAGCCATTGACCCCATATGGCTGGCTAACCACAGACGAATCCCCACAGCGATCATCTCACTGGACGCGGAAAAAGCGTTTGATCGCTTGCTCTGGCCGTTCCTCTACCATACACTAAAATACATAGAGATACCACCCGAATTTACTTCATTTGTGCAGGCCATCTATCACTCTCCCCAAGGGGCACTTCTTCTACCTAACATCCCCCCACCACGATTCCCCATCTCAAACGGCACGAGACAGGGGTGCCCTTTATCCCCTCTATTATTCGCCATATCACTGGAACCTTTGCTGCAAGCGGTGCGTGCCAGCCATGACATAGAGGGGCTAACGATCAGGGGAGAAACCTTTAAAATCCCAGCCTACGCGGATGACATCCTGCTAACACTGACAAATCCGGAAAAATCCATAAACTCGCTCCTAACTCTCATACAAGAATACTCAGACTTGTCAGGATACAAGATCAACCTGAATAAATCAGAGCTCCTCCCAATACAAATAGATGCTCCAAACATAGCTACACTCAAACAAATATGCCCGATGAGGATCTGCCACACGATGATGACGTACCTAGGGATCCAACTCCCAACAGACATTACCACTCTTTATAAAACAAACTACACCCCCTTATTACAAAAAGCCCACTCTGACCTCACTAAATGGAAATCACTAGGGGTCTCATGGCTGGGGCGCATCGCCACAATCAAAATGAATCTCCTACCCAGATTCTTATATCTATATCAAACCCTCCCCATACCGATCCATAAACAAGACTTTAAGGCACTACAAACAGCCATTGACACATTCATCTGGAATGGACACAAACCCAGAATACGCCGAAACACACTATACGTACCCAAGAAACACGGGGGACTAGGACTACCACACTTCACACATTACCACACGGCAGCACACCTAACGCAGATACAACACTGGCATGTCCCACCAGGGGAAAAAAGATGGGTGGACTTGGAACACAACATCTTCGGTAGGGACCACCCGTCCCTGTACATGTGGGTACCCAAACCACATAGACCCCTACCCCCTCCCACCGCACCCTCAATCACCCATGCGCTTGATACATGGGACAAAATGAGGGACAAATTTGAACTGTCATCGTTCCTATCTCCTATGACCCCCATATGGAGGAACAAGCTATTCCCACCGGGACTTACCCCCAAACACTTCGCCCATTTTGAACACAGGGACATCTCCCGTCTAGGGCATTTGTACCAAGACAACGACATTATAAAATTCTCAGATATCAAAGACTCATCCTCACTCACTTCATTCGATCACTTTAGATTCACACAATTGCGCAGCTTCGCAGAGACTCCAATCATAAAACAAGCCGGCACGGCTCAACTCAATCGCTTTGAAAGAGACTGCATTGCGCACCCCAACAGACAAGGACAAATTTCCGACATATATGCAACCTTGGCGACCCACCACACGCAACTGTCTCTCCCATACATAGCGGCGTGGGAGGCAGACCTCGGGCCCCCAGACGAAACAACAGACTGGTCAGACATTTGGGAGGCAACAGCCTCTATCTCCATATGTGTCACACACACGGAGCAAGCTTACAAAATGCTATTCCGCTGGTACCTCACCCCCCAACGCCTGGCCATCATGCACCAAATACCAGCCAACACCTGCTGGAAACAATGCGGAGAGACGGGAACGTTCCTCCACTGTTGGTGGACGTGCCCGAAACTCCAACCACTTTGGCAAGACACCACACGCCTAATCTCCAAACTAATAGACAAACCTTGTCCCGTAGACCCTTGGATGCTCCTACTCTCCAAGCCAATAGACCAATACACTAGAGCTGAAAATAAGCTAGCCGCTCGCATAGCCCTAGCAACACGTAGAGCCATAGCAGAAGTATGGTCAACAAACCGCATACCGACACAAGAAACAATTACCAAGAAGATAATAGATGGCATGCAAATGGATAGGCTCACAGCACAAATTCATGACTCGCCCAAAAAATTCCACAAAATATGGGACCCATGGCTGGAAGGGGACACGACCATCCCGTGGTAACACGGTGGGGTGCTAACGGCCCCTCCCTAGCATAGGGATCCCCCAATCGAGGATATCACACACCTTCCAATAAGAACGACCCTCACCTAACCACAGAGCCCCAAACACCAATCTGGGACCCCCGAGAGGGACCCGCGCGCTGGGTGGCCTGCGGACCGCGAACCCTCCCCCCCCCCATGTCCACCCCGCCCTATTCCACAACCCTTACCCTAAACCACTCCTCGACTTGGACAAGACTGCACCCGTACATAACGAGACAAGACTCACAAAGAGTCGACGAGTGACAAAACCCATCCCTTAAAAACGCAGAAACGACAGGGAACTTAAATAAGCGTTCAAGGAAGATACAATGTCAATACCATGTTGATACGAATGTAAGCTATTTTCAAAATGCAACAGTACCCTGCGTTGGTACTGACATTAAATGTGAAAGTACTATTAAGTCTTGAACAACCCCCACCCACCCCTCCTTTTATTTTCTGTACCCCACTCCCCTCCCTCCTAACTTCAAGGAGAAAACCCTACAAATAAAGAATTAAAAAAAAAAAAAAAAAAAGTGCTTTAGGGTCCGGAGTGTCCCTTTAAGATGTGTCTTTTGTATGAAGAATAAATCTAGCACTTGCTTCTTTCTCTAAATGGTATGATCCAGCCAAGCACATAAGCCTACAGGCCCCTCAGTGGATGTGATACTACTCAATGAGCATGTAAGCTCATTGAGCAGGGTCCTCAATCCCTCTGTTCCTGTGTGTCCAACTCGTCTGGTTACAAATACTTGTCTGTTAGTCCACCCATTGTACAGCGCTGCGTAAATTGTTGGCGCTTTATAAATAATAATTTAAAGCTTGAGACATACAAGGTGAAGGATTGAAACTACATAACTTCTCTTCATGCCATGGGCTGAACACATTACCTATCTGACCAGTCAATATACTTCAGTCACAGATTTTTTTTCTCTGAACCACTATACCTGAAATTGAGCAGCCCTTTCTTCCCATTGGTGGTTTCTTCTTCAGGGAAAAGTAGTAGAGGGGGGCTCCCTGTTTGGGACAAATAGTGCTTTAATGACTCTTGGAGCTGAGCACGACTTCCAGGGGTTCCTAATTCTAGAAAACCACGGGCCCAGCACAGGAATCCCGGCGGGCAGGACACAGATGGCTACAAAGAAAGGAGAAAGAATGATTATATTACAAAGATGAAAAGCTAGAAGGATTGGACCACTGGACATACAAACAAATAAGTGAGCAGATAAATTAAAAATGTAAAAACAAATGCAAAACAAAGTATTTAACAGTTAGTATTTAACAGTCTAATAGAAGGAACACCCTCCCTTCCTTCCTCACCCCTGTTAATCCACAAACAGGACTGAGCTGGAGGATATTTTCCCCTCACAGAGCCCAGCAACAGGACAGAGCTGGAGGACCCCTCCACCTTACAGAGTCAACAACGTGACAGAGCTGGAGGACCCCTCCACCTTACAAAGTCAACAACGTGACAGAGCTGGAGGACACCTCCACCTTACAGAGTCAACAACGTGACAGAGCTGGAGGACATCCCTCTCAGAGCCCCCAGGAACAAGACATCCTTTTACAGAGCTCAGCAACGTGACAGACTTGGAGGACATCCCCTTCACAGAGGCCAGCAAAACAAAGAGCCAGAAACACCCCCCTCAAAGAACACAGTAAATATGTACAAGGGCTAAGCATCCACTTACCGAAGCACATGAGGTGATCAGACTGACAACATTGTGGTCAAAATACGTTCTGTGATTGGAGATATATATTTTCACTGATTTATCTCTTACGTGAGGCTCAGAAACACTTGTAAAAACTCCAAGTACTGAGGTCATAATGCGCATCAGAAATCTGCATGTAACACATAATTGAGTGAGCAACACTGCAGGAAAGCATGACTGTGTTAGTAATGTAGCAATATTTAGCATGAAGACAAAGGTTACAGAGTGTAAATGCAAAGAAGAAAAATAATCAACATAAAATGTGTGATTCTCTTAATAAATAAAATCCACTACTATTTACTATACATTGTCTACAGATCACAACTTTGAACTTGAAAACACCGTTTAGTGAGCAGATAATGCTTCCAAAATTCTCTCACAATCACCTGCTAAAAATGCAAATAAGCAGACAAATCACTTTTCAGATTTCATCTTGTATGTAGTTATAAATAAATCTATGAGTTCTTACCTCCTAACGGAGTCAGGAAGAACACAGCTAACCAGGAATATATGGGCTCCAATGAAGATACGAAGGAGGAGAAGAAACAGACCGATGGGAGAGTAAAGGAATAGCAACAGTAGGGAGATATGGTCATCAGGAAACCTGTGAAAGACAGACAGCAAATTGCTTTCTCTATGGGCTAACCAGAAGACTTACTTCACACAGCTAACTCAAACAACCACTCTTCCATATATTCCAGTTAAAACGTTTTTTTCTTACAAACCCACCGTTGTTCAGTTCATTGGGTCATCTCATAGCTCCATCCTACATGATCGTTAACTGATTCACAACAAAATCTCATAATCCTTCCATCACATGATGTGACAAAAACCACTGCAATGGCATCACGCAAGCCACCCATAGGTCATCTAACATGCAAACGCAACATCTATACCCTTCTCCATAATGGGAGTGACC
>OW240917.1:152328-170902 GCA_933207985.1 Pelobates cultripes
TAGCTTCTATGCACAAATCACATGTATTGTAAAAACTACATATAAAATGTACATTTGTTTTATGCAGCTATCCTATTCCTTCATAGTTATACATTGATATCAGAGAAAGTGCCGAGACTGGAAGAAAGAAGGATTTGGCAGAGTAAGACGGACCCACAGTCTTACTTAGGGAAAATTTATAGGTAAACTGTAGGCACTGACACTCATTTATCTCACTGAGGGATCCCCCTTTTGACATATTCCTCTAAGCCCCCTTACCACCTCCTGTCTCTCACACCCACCCTGAGGCCTACACTTGGCCAGATCTTACCGATGGTGCTCCATCATACTGTCCAAGGTGGGAGCCTCCATTATTCACTCACACCTCTGCTCCTCTTTGTAGTAAATCTGGTGTCTTTACTTGGAGTTGGAATGACTACTCCCAGGAAGACCCGTTACAGGTTCTTCTTCCTTTGTGCTTTAACGTATTTCCGTTGAGGGAGCTCTGTTCTCTGATGTAGTTTTTAAAAGTGCAATGTTTATTCTTTGAATGGCTGAGTACGCTGGAATTATGTGTCACGCTATACTATGTCCTGATTATTATCCACCGCTGCTGTCCCCTTTACCCGTTTCATTTATTGCCCCTGGATACCTCACTTTGTTTACTCATGTATGTGACTTACCCCACTATGCCTTACACTTTATTTCGGTATAACAGCATTGCATTTATTTCCACCTATTTACTATCCTATACCTCACTTATGACTGTTAACGGTGTTACTCTCAGTACTTCTCGTAGTCCTTACTGGCTGTTACTGTGTATTTCTTTTATTAGCCTCTTTTCCTCACGTAGTACACCAAAAATGACTGATAATACCCTTTTATCTCTCACCTTTATTACCCCCTTGGTGTTTGTTAACCTGTATTTCTTCCTTTTCCTTACCCCTGTTCTCTTCTTGTTAATTCTGGATGCCTCTTATCACTGGTCTCTCTCTCTCAATAACCCTTGTCTCTCTCTCTCAACCTGTTACCCTGTGTTTCTCTTTCTCTCTCCTTTTTACTCCACGTATCTCTCTCTCCTTAGTACCCAAGATCTCTCTCTCATTGGTGACTGTCTCTCTCCCTCTGTTACCCAGGATTTATCTCTCTGTTACCCCGATTTGTCTCTCTTTAACCCTGGGTCTGTCTGTCTGTCTCTCTCTCAGGTACTCCAGGTCAGCCTGTGTTTGTCAATGGTACTCCGGGGGTCTGTCTTTCTCTCTCTCTCTGTTACCCAGGGTCTGCCCCTCTCACCCCCGGTCTCTCTCTCTCTGTTGCCCCCTTCTCCCTCTGTCTGTCTCTCCCTCTGTCTCTCTGTCTGTCTCTCGGTTGCCCCCGGGTCTGTCTCTCTCTCTCTGTCTCCCTCTCTCGGTTTCACCCGGGTCTGTCTGTCTGTCTGTCTCTCTGTCTGTCTGTCTGTCTGTCTGTCTGTCTGTCTCTCGGTTGGCTGGCAGTACACTCTGTGTTCACTCTGCGCCAGTGGCCGCCATCTTGTTTGCTGACGTGCCAGCTCCCGATTGGTTCCGGTCTGACCTCTCAGAGCGCTAATCACCAGAGATCGAAGCGATGCGACCTCAACGGCTTCCGTCCAGCGAAGCGAGCTCTGACGTCACAAACAACACCTGACTACTAAGGTCACGTGACAGAGACACAGACAGAGGGGAACTAGAGACACGTGGTGTCTGTCTGTCTGTCTGTCATATAAACTGTCTGTCTGTCATATACACTGTCTGTCTGTCTGTGATATAGTCTGTCTGTCTGTCATATAAACTGTCTGTCTGTCATATACACTGTCTGTCTGTCTGTGATATAGTCTGTCTGTCTGTCATATACACTGTCTGTCTGTCATATACACTGTCTGCCTGTCTGTCATATACACTGTCTGTCTGTCTGTCATATAAACTGTCTGTCTGTCATATACACTGTCTGTCTGTCTGTGATATAATCTGTCTGTCTGTCATATACACTGTCTGCCTGTCTGTCATATACACTGTCTGTCTGTCTGTCATATAAACTGTCTGTCTGTGATATACACTGTCTGCCTGTCTGTCATATACACTGTCTGCCTGTCTGTCATATAAACTGTCTGTCTGTCTGTCATATAAACTGTCTGTCTGTCATATACACTGTCTGCCTGTCTGTCATATAAACTCTCTGTCTGTCTGTCTGTCATATATACTGTCTGTCTGTCATATAAACTCTCTGTCTGTCTGTCATATACACTGTCTGTCTGTCTGTCATATATACTGTCTGTCATATAAACTGTCTGTCTGTCATATAAACTCTCTGTCTGTCTGTCATATACACTGTCTGTCTGTCTGTGATATAGTCTGTCTGTCTGTCTGTCATATAAACTGTCTGTCTGTCATATACACTGTCTGCCTGTCTGTCATATATACTGTCTGTCATATAAACTGTCTGTCTGTCATATAAACTCTCTGTCTGTCTGTCATATACACTGTCTGTGATATAGTCTGTCTGTCTGTCTGTCATATAAACTGTCTGTCTGTCATATACACTGTCTGTCTGTCATATACACTGTCTGTCTGTCATATAAACTGTCTGTCTGTCATATACACTGTCTGTCTGTCTGTCATATACACTGTCTGTCTGTCTGTCATATACACTGTCTGCCTGTCTGTCTGTCTGTCATATAAACTGTCTGTCTGTCATATACACTGTCTGTCTGTCTGTCTGTCATATACACTGTCTGCCTGTCTGTCATATAAACTGTCTGTCATATAAACTCTCTGTCTGTCTGTCTGTCATATATACTGTCTGTCTGTCATATAAACTCTCTGTCTGTCTGTCATATACACTGTCTGTCTGTCATATATACTGTCTGTCATATAAACTGTCTGTCTGTCATATACACTGTCTGTCTGTCTGTCATATATACTGTCTGTCATATAAACTCTCTGTCTGTCTGTCTGTCATATACACTGTCTGCCTGTCTGTCATATAAACTGTCTGTCTGTCATATAAACTGTCTGTCATATAAACTGTCTGTCTGTCATATACACTGTCTGCCTGTCTGTCATATAAACTGTCTGTCTGTCATATAAACTGTCTGTCTGTCTGTCATATAAACTGTCTGTCTGTCTGTCTGTCATATAAACTGTCTGTCTGTCATATATACTGTCTGTCATATAAGCTGTCTGTCATATATACTGTCTGTCTGTCTGTCATATATTCTGTCTGTCATATAAACTCTCTGTCCGTCTGTCATATAAACTGTCTGTCTGTCATATATACTGTCTGTCATATAAACTATTAATCACAGGTCACCGTATTTATGGGATTCCCCATGCAAGGGGTTTCCCTACTGACATTCCAGGGGTGGTACAGTAGGGGACTACATGGGGAACTTAACAACCCGGACATTTCTCCCACCATGCACTGCTGTACGAGAGGGATACCACTGGGCTAACAAAAGAACTAAGATGGCCAACCGATGCATGGTCGGTAGCCGAACGGCGGCCACCCTGAAACCCAATAATCACCGAAGGAAACATTGTTGCAATCTTTAATGGGAGACACACAACCTCCTGTGTGTGGTCTCCCATTCGGTAGTTAGTTCATTTTCCGAACAGGGTTGAAATACCCTGTTTGGGAAGCTATTGTATGAATGCTGGTGGCTTTCTTGCCGCCAGCATACGAATGCTCTTGTTCGCACAATACACATATACAGCTATCAACGTGGTTCTTACAGTCCTTAAAGGGATAGCATCCCACACATGAAAATACATGCTGAAATGGCTGGTTTTGCCACAATGCTTCCCCAGAACCAAGCCGGCATACACAGTCTGATCCCAACGGATCGGCTTGGGGATGTCCGGAGGAGTACTCACAGATCACTGTTCAATGTCTGTTTGTCTGGATAACCCGTCAGCATTACCATTTTGCTTCCCAAGGCGGTAGTGGATAGTAAAGTCAAAAGGCTGCAGCGCCAAACTCCAGCGCAGCAGCCTGGCATTGTCTCTGGACACCCTGTTCAGCCACACCAACGGGTTGTGATCTGTGAGTAATGTGAATGGTTGCCCATACAGATAGGGTTGTTACTTTTTGAGGGCCCACACCACAGCCAGGCACTCCTTTTCAATGGCGGCGTAGCTTACTTCTCTGGGTAAAAGTTTTCTGCTTAGATAAGCTACTGGGTGCTCGCCTCTATCTCCTCCGACTTGGCTCAGCACTGCTCCCAATCCAAACATAGAAGCGTCTGTATGGACGAGAAAGCGTTTAGTTGGATCAGGAGCAGAAAGTACAGGTGATTTTACAAGCGCCGTCTTGAGCTGTTGAAAGGCCTGTTCACACTCTGGGGCCCATACTACTATCTTTGGGAGGTTTTTACGGGTTAAGACAGTGAGGGGTTTGGCTAGGATGCTGTAGTTGGGCACAAATTTACGATAGCACCCTGCGAGGACTTGCGTTTTGGTGCGGGGGGTTGTGGGTTCTGGCTTCTGTTGTCCGCTTCCTACCCTGTGCCCTAGGTACTGAGCCTCTGCCATCCCTATATGGCACTTACTGGGTTTGAGGGTCAGTCCGGCCTCCCTAATCCGGTCTAGTATGGCTCCTATGTGGGTCAGGTGTTCGGGCCAGGAGTAGCTGAAAATGGCTATGTCATCTAGATAGGCGCAAGCGTACTCCTGAAACCCATCCAGTAGCCGATCTACCATCCTCTGAAAGGTAGCCGGGGCATTTTTCATCCCGAATGGCATAACCTTGAACTGATACAGGCCAAACGGGGTGACAAATGCTGACTTGGGGATGGTGTCCTCGGCTAGCGGAATTTGCCAGTATCCTTTATACAGGTCTATCGTGGTAAGGTACTGGCCCCTGGGCATTTTGTCTAGGAGCTCGTCTATCCGGGGCATAGGGTAAGCGTCGGAAATCGTTTTATCGTTGAGCCTCCGTAGTCTACACAGAAACGGGTCGTTCCGTCCCGTTTCGGTACTAGTACTACTGGGGAGGCCCAGGGGCTTTCAGAATGTTCTATCACCCCTAACTGTAGCATTTCATCTCCTTACGCATACTCTCTTTGACAGATTCTGGTATGCGGTAAGGGGTTTGACGAAGGGGAGTCTGTTCTAGGGTTTCCACCTTGTGAGTGGCTAATGGTGTGTATCGGGGTAGATTGGAAAAAAGTATCTCCTTTTTCTGCAATTAACTGCTGGACTTGGGTTCGCTCCTGGGGATTTAACCGCTCTCCCAACTGTACTTCTCCTAGGTCTCCGCTCTGGCCCTCTTGGTCTAGGAGGTCTGGGAGTGGCAAATTATCAAAATCCTGGGCCGCAGGTGCACAGATAGCGGTTACCTCTTCGGTGCGCTCGTAGTATGGCTTGAGCATGTTCACATGGAGCATGCGTTTGCCTCCCGCGCCCGTGGCCGGACCGATCACATAGGTGGTATCACAGATATGTTCTACCACTTTGTATGAGCCCTGCCAGGAAGCCTGCAGTTTGTCCTTGTGGACAGGTCGTAAGATCAGTACATTTTGCCCCACCTGAAAGCTGCGGTCCCTAGCTCCCTTATCGTACCGTCTGTTGTTGGGCCGCCTGGAGGTTGTTGCATATGGTCTGGGTTAGGACCTCCAGGCGCTCCCTAAACTCAAGCACATAGGGTATGATGGGGGTACCATTAATTCCTTCTCCCTCCCAGTGTTCCTGGATTAAATCCAGGGGGCCCCTCACTCTTCTTCCGAATAACAGTTTGAAAGGAGAGAACCCGGTGGATTCTTGGGGTACTTCTCTATAAGCAAATAGCAAGTGGGGGAGAAACCTTTCCCAGTCTTTCTGAGTGTCTATGAACGTACGGATCATCTGTTTGAGTGTTCCGTTAAACCGTTCACAAGGCCCATTAAACTGGGGGTGATAAGCGGAGTTCAAAATTTGTTGTACCCCACATATCTTCCAGAGCTGGTGTGTGACTTCCGCGGTAAATTGGGTGCCCCTATCCGAGATCATTTCCCGGGGAAACCCCACGCGGGAGAAGATTTGAATCAGAGCATCGGCTACTGTTTCCCCGTGCACGTTCGTCAAGGCCACTGCCTCAGGGTATCTGGTGGCATAAACCACCACGGTCAAGACATATTTCTTGCCAGATGGACTGTGTGGCAAAACTAGCCACTAAAAGACTGGAAAAGGACTTTTGTTATACGAATAAGCTATGCTCAGGACTTGTAAACTGGCTGTATCGTTATTGTTTAGCTATATGAACCAGGCAATCGGTTCCCGAACCATATCCACCATCCTGTTCAGGAAACAATTGAAAATACTGATGTGATCGTGTGTCCCTCATTAACGAAAGGCAACAATGTTGCAAATGCTGTTAAATAGGGTTCGTGTGTGGCCGCCGTTTGTATGCCGAACACGTGGCAGCGGCCATCTTAAAACGCACGAATAGCGGTGTTTGATCGTCGAGTGTCTGGAACTCAAATCGGACACTCGACTAACCAAGCACCGTTAAGACCTCCAGGGCTACAGAAAATACTGAATAAAACCCACGAACGGCCTGCCGTACCGGTTATGTGATTGAATAATGTAGTAATTATGGTAGTTGCCTCCCTTGCATGGGAGAATCACATAAAAGCAGAGTTCGTGTATTAAAGGCCAGTTGACTCCCAGACTATGTGTCGTCTAGTCATTGGGGAAAGGGATTATGCTGTGTTTCCTGCCTTCTGTATGCTGAATCTTGGTTACCAGCAGAGAGTTCTCGGATTAACCCATGCTACTCCGCTACATTTGGTGGCAAGCGACGGGATTCAAACCACACAGCAGAACATCGTTCGGCAGATTTGGCACGAACAAAGGAAAAGGAACAGCAATTCGTGGAAATCCCTATTCGTATGAAAACCGGCGTTCGAGAGTATGTGAATTTACCCGAACGGACGGTGAATGGGGACGGATTATACACGTTTGAAACGGGCTACATTGAAGGAGCTATTGGAAGCAAGGGGAATCATTGCCAGCAATAAAGCCAAAGCCATCCTCGTTGCTGAACTCATGGAGGGAGACAGAGTAGCTGCTGCAGGACCTCCAATGGAAACTACACAGACAGAGTTTGAAAAAGAGCTCAAGAGCCGGCTGGCATTTTTCCCACGAACACCCCCTACGGAAACGGTGGAACGGATAATGGCCGATGTGCACGAATATGTAATGGCCAAGCAGCAAGCAGGCCAGAGATCCAGAGAGGGGTCTCCAACACCACCTCGAATTGTTCAGGGAAAGCCCAAAATTCTCTACCATGCTTTTAAAAATTATGTGGACACCGAGGACATTGATGGGTATTTGCATGACTTCGAGAGGTTATGCCAATTACATGACATCAGCGCAACCGACCAGGTACCCCTGTTGGTGGGCAAGCTATCGGGCCGGGCAGCCGAAGCTTACCGCACCATGCCAGATGAGGACAGCAGGGACTACCAGAAAGTGAAGCAGACCATCCTGACCTGGTATGCCATAACCCCAGAGGCATACCGTCAGCAGTTCCGTGAGCTTCGGAAACAGGACCGGGACTCACACACGGAGTGGGCACACCGGTTAACCAGGGCTGCCAAGGGATGGATACAAGCGGCGCAAGCCACTACCGTGGAGGACATGTTGCAACTGCTTTTATTGGAGCAGTTCGTTCAGGGCTGACCACGGACTTACAGAATTGGCTGAGGGACCGGAAACCCCATACCTTACCCGATGCTGAAAAATTGGCGGACGAGTACCAAGATGCCAGAAGGGCACAACGGACACAGTCACGGCATACCAGCAGGGCCGCAGCACAACCTCCAGCTGCCGCCACAACCCCGTCACCCCGTCCCGGTGGGGGGAACTACCAACCACCACCCAGGTACAACAACCGTTCCTCTATCTGCTGTCACAACTGCAATCAACAGGGCCACATGCAACGAGATTGCCACCGGAACAGGAGCCAACCAACAGGGAATAACCAGACCAACCCCTCCAGTACCAGGGCAGCAGTGCATTGCTACCCGAGTGAGCCCCGACCACAACCATACCCAACAGGATCCACCGAGTAACCCCTGGGAACCCTGCATGAAGTCAACCCATTACAGGCTGCTTCAGACAACCGTTGACCCAAGGCCATATGGAGGGAAAGCGCATTCAAGGTTTGCGAGAATCTGGGGCCACCATAACCTTGGTTCATAGCCACTTGGTCCCAAAGAACCAGCTTACTGGGGAATGCGTGGCGGTACGGGTGGCAGGGGGAGCTATATACAAAATTCCCACTGTCAGGGTACATTTGGATTGGGGAGCAGGTTCCGGGGACGTGGAAGTGGGCCTCATGCAGGATTTAACGGCCAACGTTATCTTGGGCAATGATTTGGGGTAGCTAACTTCGGCCTTTGTGCCACAACACCCGGCGCAAGAAGCCCTACTAGTTCTTACCCAGCAACAGGCCCGCACTGCCGCATCATCCAACCACTCTGAGGCTCAGGTAAGCGATAAACACACACACCCTATTGTCCAATGGGCACCTCACCTAGAATTTGGTAGCGAGGCAGCCAAAGACCCATCCTTGCAAGTTTACCGAGATAGGGTAGTGCAGAATCAGGCTGGGTTGGAGGCAGAGAGATATGCTTGGGAAAAAGGTTTACTGTACAGATACGCAGAGAAGATTGTGGCAGGGTCGATTCCCATGTCTATTAAACAATTAATAGTCCCCAGGAAGTATAGGCATGAGTTGCTACGTATTGCCCACGATATTCCCCTGGCCGGGCATTTAGGGGTCAGTAGGACTAAACACCGCCTGACCCAAAACTACTTTTGGCCAGGCGTTTCCAAAGACAGTATTGCCAGACTTGTGATACCTGTCAGAGGGTAGGTAAGCGAGGAGACCGGTACAAGGCAAAACTTCATTCCCTCCCCATTATAGAGGAGCCATTCAGTAGGGTGGCTGTAGATATAATCGGACCCCAAGCTAAACCGAGCCCTTCCGTCAAAAAGTATATTTTAATGGTAGTAGATTATGCTACTAGGTATCCTGAGGCAGTGGCCCTAACTAACATGCACGCCGAGACCGTAGTGGATGCCCTCATCCGAATCTTCTCCCGCATGGGGTTTCCCAAGGAGATTATTTTGGATCGGGGTACCCAATTCACGGCAGAGGTTACCCACCAGTTGTGGAGAGTGTGTGGGGTGAAACCTATCGTGAATTCCGCCTACCACCCCCAGTCTAACTGGCTCTGTGAGCGATTTAATGGAACACTTAAACAGATACTCCGTACGTTCATAGATACTCAGAAGAACTGGGAGCGGTTCCTACCCCACCTGCTCTTCGTGTACCGGGAAAAATACCTCAGGAATCCACTGGGTTCTCCCCGTTCGAATTACTGTTCGGAAGGAGAGTAAGGGGCCCTTTGGACCTAATTAGGGAACACTGGGAGGGAGCAGTCCCTAGTAACGGTACCCCTATTGTCCCATATGTGCTAGAGTTTAGGGAACGCTTGGAGGCTCTAACCCAGACCGTGCGCTCCAATCCCCAGGCGGCCCAACAACGACAGCGCCGATGGTATGATAGGGGGGCCAGGGACCGCAGTTTTCAAGCCAGACAAAATGTACTGAACCTGAAACCCGTTCAGAATGACAAACTGCAGGCCTCCTGGCAGGGCCCATACAAGGTGGTGGAACAGATATGTGACACCACCTATGTGATCGGCCCATGCACTGGAGCAGGCAGTAGACGCATGCTCCATGTGAATATGTTGAAACCATACCATGAACGCGCAGAAGAGGTAAATGCCATCTGCGCCTCGGCCGCGGAAGACCCCGACAATTTGCCTCTTCCGGACCTACTAGAGAGAGGGGACCAGGACAAAGGTTTGGGAGAGGTACAACTGGGGGAACGGCTGAGCCCCCAAGAGCGGGCCCAGGTACTAGAATTAATCAGGGAAAAAGGGGACACATTCTCCAACTTACCAGGATTCACGTTGCTAGCAACGCACAGGGTAGAAACCCCAGAGCAATACCCCCTCCGTCAACCACCTTACCGCATACCAGAATCCGTAAGGTAGAATATGCGGAAGGAAATTGATGAGATGTTACAGTTGGGGGTGATAGAACATTTGATAGCCCCTGGGCATCTCCAGTAGTACTAGTGCCAAATCGGGACGGCACCACCCGCTTCTGCGTAGACTACCGGAAGCTTAATGATAAGACTATCTCAGATGCCTACCCTATGCCACGGATAGATGAGCTCCTAGATAAAATGGCCAGGGGCCAGTACCTCACCACCATAGACCTGTGTAAGGGTACTGGCAGATTCCACTAGCTGAGGACGCCATCCCGAAGTCAGCGTTTGTCACCCCATTTGGCCTGTACCAGTTCAAGGTCATGCCATTCGGGATGAAGAATGCTCCGGCTACATTTCAAAGGATGGTAGATCGGCTACTGGATGGGTCTCAGGAGTATGCATGCGCTTACTTAGACGACATAGCCATCTTTAGCAACTCCTGGGACAAGCATTTAACCCACATTAGACCGCATTAGAGAGGCAGGAATGACCCTGAAGCCTAGCAAGTGCCACATAGGGATGGCCGAAGTAGAGGGCGTAGCGAAGTGGCCGACTCCCCTTACTAAAACACAGGTTCTAGCGTTTCTGGGTACCGCCGGCTATTATTGGAAATTCGTGTCCAATTATTGCGCCCTAGCAAAGCCCCTCACCGACCTTACCCGTAAAAACCTTCCCAAAGTAGTTACCTGGAGCCCAAAGTGAGAACAGGCATTCCAAGAACTGAAAAACGCGCTCATAAATGCACCTGTACTTGCTGCTCCAGATCCAACTAAACGCTTTCTCGTCCATACAGAAGCTTCTATGTTTGGATTGGGAGCAGTGCTGAGCCAAGTTGGAGACGATGGCAGAGAGCATCCAGTAGCTTACTTAAGCCGAAAACTTTTACACAGGGAAGTAAGCTATGCCGCCATTGAGAAAGAATGCCTGGCCGTGGTGTGGGCCCTCAAGAAGCTACAACCGTATTTATATGGGCAACAATTCTCACTGTTCACAGATCACAACCCGTTGGTGTGGCTAAACAGAGTGTCGGGAGACAACGCCAGGCTGCTGCGCTGGAGTTTGGCACTGCAGCCTTTCGATTTTACCATTCAATACCGCCCTGGGAAACAAAATGGCAACGCCGACGGGTTGTCTAGACAGACGGAATTCGAGAAATGATCTGTGAGCACTCCTCCGGACATCCCCAAGCCGATCCATTAGGATCAGACTGTGTATGCCGGCTTGGTTCTGGGGGAGCATTGTGGCAAAACTAGCCACTAAAAGACTGGAAAGGCACTTTCGTTTTACAAATAAGCTATGCTCAGGACTTGTAAACTGGCTGTATCGTTATTGTTTAGCTATATGAACCAGGCAATCGGTTCCCGAACCATATCCACTGTCCTGTTCAGGAAACGATTGAAAATACCGAATGAGAGACCACCCTGATCTGATCGCGTGTCCCTCATTAACCGAAGGCAACAATGTTGCAAATGCTGTTAAATAGGGTTCGTGTGTGGCCGCCGTTCGTATGCCGAACACGTGACGGCGGCCATCTTAAAACGCACGAATAGCGGTGTTTGGTCGTCGAGTGTCTGGAACTCAAATCGGACACTCAACTAACCAAGCACCGCTAAGACCTCCAGGGCTACAGAAAATACTGAATAAAACCCACGAATGGCCTGCCGTTCGGTAGGATGAATCCCACGAATCAGGGGATTCATCCGAACGCTGACTTAACACTGGATGGCATAGACTTTCGGGACTTTTGATGTATGAACAGAGACCGACCGCAGGGCCAGAACTCATGGAACTATTTTTGGCTACTTTACCCGTGCGGGCGGTCAAATCTTTGCCTCTCCATAACTCCCGAACCCCTGGTCTGATCTGGATAATTTTTGAGTATTGTGACAGATCCATCTGTATAGACTGGGATTGCTGGTTCGTCTGTTTTGCCTTTTCGTGGAATTACCTGTTCGTATGCCCCTGTTCATTTAATTGACTTTTCTGCCGAACAAAACTACCGAACGGACGGCCACCCAGAAGTGAAGTGTGCTGCTGGTTAACCTCTTGATCCCAATTAGAACGTTGTGGTTAACCGCAGACACAATCTCAATTAAAACCGAATGCAGGGTTGTCGTCATTCGTATGTCGACCACGAGGCGGCGGCCATTTTAAACAGGCGAAAGACCAGCGGTGTTCGGCCCAGATTCTATGGAATTGAAAACGGACACTTTTTCCGCCGAACACCGTTGAAGCCACCGACCTCCCTTCTCAATTGACAAAAGTATACGAACGCCGGCCATTCGGGAGTTTGAAACGCACGAATGGACTTAACCCAGATAGCCTTCCCATGGAGTCAATCGCATACCGAAAGACTGTAATAGACTTTGACTCCATGGCGATTGAACTATGCGTATGGGATCTGAGTGCTATTCGCCAGTAATATGCACTCAGATCCAGGCTATCTGGGGATGTGTTACACGAATGAGAAATGTGCGGCAATTGTAAAGTTATGTATTTTTATGTGTTTTTTGGGTTGTATCTAAAATGGCGATTTGCCTCTGTCTTGGGAGATAATTGAATTACTTCTCAATTATCTCCAGGGCAGAGGGGAGGAAACCATGATGCATGCTGGGAATATTATGTGCCTGTGTGTCCTGAAATGCTGTATGTCCATCTGCCATTACAGTCTCCCAATTGGTCCCCTAGGGGAGTGTCCACCAAGTGAGAGACCTGCATAAATACGGGCGGGTAGCCCACAGTAAACCCAGTTCATGCTTTACCCTCAATGCGGAGCTTGGTCTCATTATTGGGGGGATTTATTACCGACGAATAGAGACTGCCGGATGGGAATATTAGCCGCTTTGGAGATATAGGAGTTCGGCTACTAGCGGCAATTCATGAGTTTGGAGTTCGGGAAGTGAAGTATCCGTACGGGTCCCGTTCGGGAGATTGGAGCGTTCCCCTGCTTGCAATTCGTATGGTTGCAGTTGATACGAATGAAGCTTGTGTTATGGTGAGAGGGGAGGATTCACTAAACGGCGGTTTGTCTATTTAATGCTGAGGGTGCCGTTATAAGTATGTTTCTCACCCAGATCAGAGCTACCCCATTTAAAGGTGTACCTCCCATATTTGGGGTACATCCAAGAATTGGGGAAAATTGTATATATTTTAATGAGGTTAACTGTTAAGCTAAGGGGAGGAGATGTGGGGGAGGTACCGGTTATGTGATTGGGTAATGTAGTAATTATGGTAGTTGCCTCCCTTGCATGGGAGAATCACATAAAAGCAGAGTTCGTGTATTAAAGGCCAGTTGACTCCCAGACTAAGTGTCGTCTAGTCATTGGGGAAAGGGATTATGCTGTGTTTCCTGCCTTCTGTATGCTGAATCTTGGTTACCAGCAGAGAGTTCTCGGATTAACCCCTGCTACTCCGCTACAGGCTGGGTTTTGCTAGGGGTCCTATGATATCGACCGCCACCCTACTGAAGGGTTCCTCAATTATGGGTAGAGAATGGAGCCGAGCTTTGTATCGGTCTCCCCTCTTCTCTACCCTCTGACAGGTATCACAGGTCTGACAATATCGTCTCACATCCTGGGAGATACCTGGCCAGAAGAAGTTCTGGGTCAGCCTGTGCTTAGTGCGGCTGATTCCTAAGTGCCCAGATAGGGGAATGTCATGAGCGATGCCTAATAATTCCAGTCTATACTTCCGAGGCACTATTATCTGTTTGACGGGAAGGGGTATGGATCCGGCCACTACTTTCTCTGCGTGGCGGTACAGCAGCCCCTTGTCCCAGGTGTACCATTCCCCTTCTAGCCCTGCCTGGTCTTTGTCTATGCGATCCTTGTATATCTGCAGGGAGGGGTCTAGGGCCACTTCAGAACCAAATTCTACGGGGGTCGCCGAGGGCATGACAGCGGACATGGAGATTTCATTGCTTACCTGAGCCTCAGAATGGTTAGGTGGAACTGTGGTGCGGGCCTTTTGTCGGGTCACCACCGGGTACGCTTCCTGCATGGTGTGTTGGATAACAAAAGCTGAAGTCAGCTCCCCCAGGTCGTTGCCCAAAATGACGTCAGCGGGCAAATCCTGCATTCTCCCCACCTCCACATTCCCGTGACCCGCTCCCCAATTCAAATGTACCTTGGCAGTGGGCACTTTGTAAATGGCTCCCCCTGCCACCCGTACAGCAACACAGCCCCCAGTCAGATTAATTTTAGGCACCAGATGATTCCGGACTAGCGTTAGGGTAGCCCCAGAATCACGTAGCCCTTGCACCTTCTTCCCCTCCATATGCACCTCCTGCCAGTGTCCCTGTCAATTATCTGAGGCGGCCTGAATGGGGTTCACCTCATGTAGTGCCCCCAACGGTTCTTCCATGGTAGTAACGGCCTCAGGTGCTCCGTACTGTTCCACTTGTACACAGTGTACAGCTGATCAGTTGCTAGGGGTTGTATTGTTCCAGCTCGGCCTGGGTCGTTTGCGGGGGCAGTCTCGCTGGATATGTCACTGCTTGTTGCAGGTGTGGCAACAAATCGGAGGGCGGGCGGGGTACCTGGGGGTGTAGGTATTTCGGCTTACCCCCGGTCATGGTTGGATAGTGGAGGTCACGGGTGGTAACGGAGTAGTAGGCGTGTAGACTGGACGGTTTTGGGTGCGTTGGTCCCTCCGGGTATCTTGGAACTCGTCTGCCAGCTTGGCAGCCTCCTGCAGGATGTGTGGTTTTCGGTCCCGTACCCAATTTTGTAGATGTGCCGGTATCCCGTCGAAGAACTGCTCCATGACCCTTAGCTGGAACAGGCCCTCTATCGTGTTAACTTGAGTGGCTTCCAACCACCCTTTGCGGCTCGCTGCAGGCATTGTGCCCACTCTAAGTGGTTGTCTTTACTCTGTTTCTTAATGTCCCGAAATTTGAGTCGGTATGCCTCTGAGGTAATCGCATACCGAGCTAAAATGGCTTGTTTTACTTTACCATAGTCTCTACTGTCCTCATCTGGCACGGCTCTGTATGCCTCTGCTGCGCGGCCGGATAATCTCCCTGCTCGTAGGGGTACCCAATTCGCCTCGCTGATGTTGTGTAGTTGGCACAACCTCTCGAAGTCCTGCAGGTAGTCATCCACATCCCCGTCAGCTTCTGTATAGTTCTTAAACGCTTGGTAAGGAATTTTGGCTTTCCCTGGATTAATGCTGACAGGCGTTGTGGCACTTTCCCCTGCCCGCTGATTTGCTTGGAGTCTGACCACCAGGTACTCCTGTACGTCCGCCATCAGTCGGTGTAGTATCTCCACAGGGGGTGTCTCTGGGTAAAAGGCGAGCCTGCTCCTCATCTCCTTGATAAACTCATTTTGGTCACTTTCCTGTGGAGCTGCTGCAGTGGTTTCTCGGTCTCCCTCCATGAGTTCTGCCGCAAGGGTTGCCTTAGTTTTATTGCTGGCGCTTTTTCCCCTTGCTTCCAATAGTTCCTTTAGGGTAGTTCTTTTCAATGTTGCATAATTCGCCTCCATTCACCAGTTGTTCCTATATTTTGACATATCTACCGAACACTGATTTTATCGGAATGGCCTGGAGGATGTGCAGCGCAGCGAGGTGAGAGGCTCCCCAGTGAAGAGCAGCGGAAAGAGAGGCAAGTGGCTCTACGAAGGTCTTTCCTAGGAGAGCAGCCCCTGGACGAGTGGGTAACAGAGCTAAAGAGGCTGGTATGGAAGGAGATTTGGCTGGAGGACGCCTTCCAGGCCCTCTGGTGGTATACAGTGCAGGATACCCCTGAGATGGAGGAGCTCGACAGGCCTGAGGGGGACAAATACGATGGTCCTGGTCTACTACTGGATGCCATGGAGGAGGAGCCTGATTTAGGCAGCACAGAGGATTTCCGATTTTGGGACATCCTTGACTACAGGATGGGCATGCACGATTGGCCTGTCGACTGCGTGGTGAAACCAGACTTGATGCACCTGGCAACCATGGAGTGGGAACTGGAGCAGGCCTACCAATGCCTGCTCTGCGCCATTCAACCCCAGTCTACCCTGCAACCAGAGCTAGAGAACTGGGTAGCAGAACCAGGTCTAGAGCCCTTCAGCTGGAAGGATATCGTAGAGGTTTACCGGGAGGAACCCCAGCCAGCAGGTAGAGATGGGACCGAGGTCTCTCTACCGGTCCTTCCTCCCCAGCGGCAGTGTGAGATACAGAGAGCCGAAGGTGTCGTCCTTCCTCCCCAGCGGTAGTGTGAGTTCCAAGGGGCCGAAGGTGTCGTCCTCCCCCCCCCCCCAACGACAGTGTGTCCTACAAGGAACAGTGACAGTTTTCTCTTTCTCCAGCAGCAGGACAATGTTATGGGAGTGGAGACAGTTGGTCTCCCTCTCCAGCGGCAGCCTGTGATTCAGGGAGAGGAGCACAGTGTCACGGCAAGGGTGTATAATTTATTATTACACTATGGAATATCATCCTTTAATGTACAAATTACAGAGATGCTATTGCTGAGGTCAAAAGGGGTTATATCTTTTGAAGCTGGGACCCCCACAGAGGTCAGATGACAGAAGGGATAGTGTGAATGGCATAGCAATGTGAAAAGGATTTTACTATATGGATGTGAAGTAATCAAGGATCTGCAAGGTGTGAGGTTCTACACTTGGAAAAGTCTGAATGTCTCTTCATCCATTTGGCATGTACCTTGTAAAGGATAGTTCAATCATTTCAAATGGTAATGGGATTCGTTTCATGAAGATCCTTGTGTTCCAGTATCTTATCCAAGTGAAACATTCATACTTACCCACAGGTTAATAATTAAGCCTCATTTTTATTATATTTGGAATGGGACAAGCCCAATATTTTAATTAAGCCCAAACATGAGTTGCACAACTTAAACCGTGTGGCAGGACTTGTGATGTCCATCCTATTGGATCATGGGCGGGGCGTGCCACATGTCTTTGGAATGGGAAAACAATAACAAATTCATAGAGGCAATTATTATTTCTGTGGCAAGTACAGTAGAGGCGATAAAACCAAAAGTTTGTATGTGGCTTGTTGTTTTCTGGAACAAAGGAGGTGGTCACTTAGTATCCCTATTGCTCCACCCCTGGGTGAGGCGTGGCAATTCACAGGGTATATCTACTGCGATCCTGAAGGGTGTGTGTGTACTTGCTTGGGGCCAAGATCTAATTTTGAGTGAGTCACCATCTTTCCTTGCCAGAGACCCCCTGGACAGAAGTTGTACTTTGAAAAAACCTAAGTGAGTAATTAGGACTTCTGTATTTTATCCTTTTTGTTTTTATCTGTTGTTGGTGTAAATAATTTGTTTATCATATACTGTTATATGCACTGTGATTAATTTTTGCTCATAATAAACATTCATTTATTAAAGGACCACTCTAGGCACCCAGACCACTTCAGCTTAATGAAGTGGTCTGGGTGCCAGGTCCAGCTAGGGTTAGACCATTTTTTCATAAACATAGCAGTTTCAGAGAAACTGCTATGTTTATTTATGGGTTAAGCCTTCCCCCTAATCCTCTAGTGGCTGTCTCATTGACAGCCGCTAGAGGCGCTTGTGATTTTCACAGTGAGAGCACGCCAGCGTCCATAGGAAAGCATTGTAAATGCTTTCCTATGTGACCGGCTGAATGCGCGCGCAGCCCTTGCCGCGCGTGCGCATTCAGCCGACGGGGCGGAACGGAGGAGGAGAGCTCTCCGCCCAGCGCTGGAAAAGGTAAGTTTAAACCCCTTTCCCCTTTCCAGAGCCGGGAGGGAGGGGGACCCTGAGGGTGGGGGCACCCTCAGGGCACTATAGTGCCAGGAAAACGAGTATGTTTTCCTGGCACTATAGTGGTCCTTTAAGTTCTGCCTTTGTCTGGTTAAGAATCACGTTACCTGAAGTGTTTTTGCAATAACTTAAATATTGTACTAAGTAATATTTGGTGGGTTTTATTATTGATTTACCTGGGGGACCAAGGCACCCCATTTATAAATTGTCTTGGTGGTGGCAGCGTTAAAATAGTAATAGTTATATTATTATGTTTAAGTGTGGGTGGTTTTAAAAGGGGGATTTTGTCATTATTTCCGGTCTAGTGCAGACAAATAGTGAACTTTAACCCTTTCACCACCACAACTACGTCACACACACTCTTGGAGTAGTGTGCGTTTGTGACAAATTGGTGGCATAGCGGTGGGATAACTAAAAAGATTTTTTTATCTTTTTGTACCAGATTTTAGTGTTGCTGGATTTGTTGGTTAATCCAGGCACTAAAAGAAATTGTGTCTCAATTTCCAAAGGCTGAACTCAGTGCATATATAATATATTTACACCTCAACAGTCCCCCCTCTTCTCTGTTTTTTCTTTGCTATCTTTTATTTACTAAATGGAGTACCAGGCGCAATCCAAGGCAGTGCTAGACCAGCTTTGCCGGGAGAGATCTATTCCCTGTCGGGGGAAAACAAAAGAGGAGCTATTACAAGCACTGGTGGACTATGATATGCAACAAGCAGTGCAAAGTGATGCCTCAAACACTGCTGAAGAAATTCCTGCAGCTTTTGCCAGTGATGTACCGAGATCTGGAGATCC
>OW240917.1:171002-189317 GCA_933207985.1 Pelobates cultripes
GGGTAGGCTTCCTGAACGGTGGATTGGGGAACAAAAGCTGAAGTCAGCTCCCCCAAGTCGTTGCCCAAGATGACATCAGCGGGTAAATCCTGCATAATCCCCACCTCTACATGCCCCGCTTCCCAATTCAAATGCACCTTGGCAGTGGGGACCTTGTAGATCGCTCCCCCTGCTACCCATACAGCCACACAGTCCCCAGTCAGATTGTTCTTATCATTAACTGGAACAGGTCTTCCAGAGTGGTGACTTGGGTGGCTTCCAACCACCCCTTTGCGGCTCACTGTAGGTGGTGTGCCCACTCTGTGTGCGTGTCTTTGGTCGGTTTCTTAATGTCCTGAAACTTTAGCCGGTATACTTCTGAGGTAATCGTATATCTGGCTAGTGTAACGGATCACCTGGCACCCTGACTGGGTACCTCCATTGAAGGATGCTCCTAGCGCTTCCTGAGGTCTCCAAGCACTCCAGCTGACACCATAACCACCGTAGACTCCTTCCAAGCGCAAGACAGGAACAAGCTCTTAAAAGAGTTTAGAAGTGATTATCCAAGGGAGCATGCAGAGCATAGCAATCCCTTGTAGTGATTTAGCAATTCCCCCAATAAGAGACAGGACTCTAGATTGAGGGTGAAGGAGAACGGACTGTACTGGCACATAAAGCCTCTTTTATTCACATTCTACAAACATAGTACTGCCCACAGGGTTTTGAAATACAACCAATCAATACAATACACACAGACACTCCCACACAAAAACCTCCCCTCTGCCTGTGATATGATTATTGAACACAATTGTTAATATAATAAGGCAGAGAAATACAGTATTATAAAACATATTACAGGGACCCCAAAACATGCAATAACCCCATAAAAAGTATATTCTGGGTGAAGCATGTTAAGACACCTCTAGTGTCTTTAAGCCAAACCGCCGTTTAGTAGACCTTCCCCGGCTGCAGTACAGTCTCCGTTCGCTTACTCTGTAACACATGAACCAAAATGCAGGGGAAGCGGCAATCTCCCGATCGAGATCCGTGAACGGCTCCAAACTCCCGAACGGCAATACACGAACTGCTGGTAACCATCGAACAGCAATATTCCCCAAGCGGCTTTCGTCCCATCCAGCAGTCTCTAAACGTGAAGAAGAAATCCCCCCAGTAACGAGACAGAAGCTCCGCATTGAGGGTCAAACAGAATCTGGCTTTACTGTGGGCTACCTGCCCGTATTTATGCAGGTCTCCCACTTGGTGGACACTCCCCTAGGGGACCAAATGGGAGACTTAAATTACAGACAGATCTGGGGACATCCCAGACACACAGTCACAGATTTTACCCACAGTGCATTATGATTCCCTCCCCTCTGCCCTGGAGTTAATTACCAAGTAACTCAATTAACTCCAGGACAAAGCCAGTCGCCATCTTAGACATAAAATAATAAAAGACATAAAAATATATAACTACATGAAAACTGAACATTTCCCATTCGTATTACATGTCCCCAGATAGCCTGGATCTGAGTGCATATTATTAGAGAATAGCGCTCAGATCCCACACACATAGTTCAATCGCCATGGAGTCAAAGTTCTTACAGTCTTTCGGTATACGAATGACTCCATGGGAAGGCTATCTGGGTTAAGTCTTTTCGTATGCTCTCAATCTCCCGAACGGCCGGTGTTCGCATGCTTTCGTGGAGGCAGCCAGGCGTTCCGTTGTTTCAGCGGTGTTCGGCAGAAAAAGTGTCCGTTTTCAGTTCCATAGAAATAGAGCCAAACACCGCTGGGCGTTCGCGTGATTTAAAATGGCCGCTGCCTCGTGGTCGACATACGAACGACGACCACCCTGAATTCGGTTTAATTGAGAAGTGTCTGCGGTTAACCACAACGTTCTAATTGGGATCACTTCGTTAACCAGCAGCACATTCCTCACTTGGGTGGCCGTTCGTTCGGCAGGTTTGTTCGGGAAAAAGAGTCATTCGAATGGCTGGGCTATAGAAACCAGCCATTCATACGAACGGGGGACAAACAGACGAACGTAGTAAAAATCCAAGCAGACAGATGGTTCTGTCACACGGCTCCCTCCTTGTGGGACACTCCGGCAGACCCGGCTTGACCTTGTGGCGGGTCAACTTAGGGATGACCGGACTACGAGGTGAGGGAAACGTCTGTTTGTCGTGACAACCCATCTGCATTCCCGTTCAGCTTACTGGGTCTGTAGCTGATGGTAAAATTGTAGGGCTGTAGGGCCAAGCTCCATCTCAGCAGTCTCCCATTGTCTCCTGAGACCCGGTTAAGCCAAACGAGTGGGTTGTGATCAGTTACAAGTGAAAATTCTTGTCCATACAAATAGGGGCTTAACTTTTTCAATGCCCAGACCAAGGCCAAACACTCCTTCTCCACTGCCGCATAACTCACTTCTCTGGGTAACAACTTTCTGCTGAGATATGCGACAGGGTGCTCTCCTCCATCTTCCCCGACTTGGCTCAGCACAGCCCCCAGTCCATACATGGAAGCATCTGTATGGACGAGAAAGTGTTTGTTAGGGACTGGGGCTGCCAAGACAGGGGCATTCACGAGAGCCTGCTTCAATGCCTGGAACGCAGTTTCACAAGCCGGAGACCACAGGACCTGCTTAGGCAAGTTTTTCTTGGTCAGGTCGGTCAGGGGCTTAGCAATAGTGCTGTGTAACGGACCGTTTTGCACACAAGGGGTAAAAACCGTTTAGGCGATCGGCCCCCTTTCCAGAGATACAGGCACAGCTACTGCAGAACACCAAAACTCACGAACTGGATACAAAATAGCACTCCAACTCCCGAACTGGAACCTCCCAAATAGCTGCTAGCAGACGAACAGGAAAAGCAGACGAACAGCTTACACTCCTGGCAATCAGTCTCTAACAGCATACAGTGAATCCCCCCAAGAACGAGACAAGGCTCCGTGTTGAGGGTCAAGCAGTGGTCTGAGGTGCTGGCACACCCAGCCTGGTTTTTATTACAGTCTTGCAAATACAGGACCGCCCACAGGGAGGTATAAAACAACCAATCACATCACAGTTACATCCCACATATTCCCTCCCCTTATCCTGAGAGGAAACTCAATTATACATACAGTTAAAACATACTTTCTACCCAACTTTCATAACTCTAAAACCATACATCACATTCACATAAAATTACATATGCACAATCAATCCATTCAGGGGAACAACATATTCAAAAATGGCACAAATCAGACAAGGGGTTCAAAAGTTAAGGGAAAGTCCTTTGTGACTAAATGAAGCATGGCTTTCTGGCCCAAACCAGTTTCAGAGTCTTCTATCCTGGAGAGTAATTCAATTATCTCCCAGGACAGACACAAGACTCCATTAAGCACATGGTTGCAAAAAGACACAAAACACTTTAAAATACATAAAGTCACATTTATTACATAAAACACAGACATGTAACATATCCCCAGATAGCTCAGGTCTGAGCGCACATTATTAAGCGAATGGCGCTCAGACCACACGAATACAGCTTTTCTCCAGGCGAAATAAAGTCTTTTAAAAGGGGGCCATAGTCCAGAGGCAGCAGGCGAGCAACCAGGCTTCTCCAATGCAATGTGGCGAGATTGGTCTCGTCACATCTCTCCCCTTTTCCAAACAGACTAACAGGGTATCTGACCTCCTGCCGGTCAGTGCCCTTGTTAGTCCAGCAGCCCACCCACAACAAATAATCAACAGCACAGCCCACCCACAATAAATGGTTACTACACCTGGGTAAAGGAGAAGCTTGTCCATGTCCAGGTGCCTCACCACGGCTGTGCTGGGTACGGGTACGCTGACTGGGTGGGTTGCTGCGTGGGCAGAGACCAGCGGCACTCTGCCCTTTTGCCAGCGCTACTGGGAGGGTAGCCTGGTTGAAGCCTGGTTGTTGGAGGGGGAGACCGACTGTCTCCCCTTTAACTACACCGTTCTGCTGCTGGAGACCGACTGTCTCCCCTTTAGATACACCGCTCTGCTGCTGGAGACCAACTGTCTCCCCTTTTGTTGCACAGCTCTGCTGCCGGAGGGGGAGACCGAAAGTCTCCCCTTTGGATACTCTAAGCTGTCGCTGGGGAGAGGGGGTAACAGGCTCCTCTCCCGATAGAACACTCTGCCGCTGGGGAAAGGAGACTGAGCTCTCTATTCCCTGCCCATTAATGATCCGCCGCTGGGGAGAGGTGGTAGCAAGCTCCTCTCCCATACATACCTTCATCCTCTGTGGAGGGAGACCGACTGTCTCTGCTCCCAATACAGTGTCCTGCTGCTGGGAAAAGGAGACTGGGCTCTCTATTCCCGGTAGGACACTCTGCCGCTGGGGAATGGAGACTGGGCTCCCAATTCCCTGCTGTATCTCCCGCTGGGGAATGGAGACCGGGCTCCCAATTCCCGGCACATCACTCGGCCGCTGGGGAATGGAGACTGGGCTCTCAATTCCCAAAAAATCACGCTGCTGCTGGGGGGCAGGAACAACTACCTCTGCCCCATGTAACTCAGCCTGCCGCTGGGGAGGGAGGACGCTGCTCTCCTCTCCCTGCACTTCACACTGCCTTCCCGGCATATCACTCTGCTGCTGGGGGTCAGGAACAACTACCTCTGCCCCCTGTAACTCAGCCTGCCACTGGGGAGGGAGGACGCTGCTCTCCTCTCCCTGCACTTCACACTGCCTTCCGGGCATATCACTCTGCTGCTGGGGGGCAGGAACAACTACCTCTGCCCCCTGTAACTCAGCCTGCCGCTGGGGAGGGAGGACGCTGCTCTCCTCTCCCTGCACTTTACACTGCCGCTGGGGAATGGAGACTGGCTCCCAATTCCCGGCATATCACACTGCCGCTGGGGAGTGGAGACTGGGCTCCCAATTCCCAATAAATCACACGGCCGCTGGGGAATGGAGACTGGGCTCCCAATTCCCTGCATATCACACTGCCGCTGGGGAGAGGAGACTGGGCTCTCTCTGTCCCGCAACTGTAGCTGCCGGTGGAGGTCCACCCACCGTGGCAGCTGACCGTCACCCTCTGCCCGGTACAGCAGAGTCTTGAATACAAGACTCCTCACGAACTTCACAGATTTCTCAGCTGGATTAGGCCCGTAGAAGTTCAGCCGCAACCACATCATACGGTCAAATTCCTGTACAGAGTATCTGTACTCCACTGCTGGTTCCATTCTGTTGCTGTCAGGGTCGCTGTACTGAGACATGCGTTGCCCTCAAATTGTAAAATCCACGTAATGGTGTCTCCTATAGCTGTCCTTCTGGCTGTAGGAACGATCCCGCCGCTTGCCACCAATTGTAACGGACCGTTTTGCACACAAGGGGTAAAAACCGTTTAGGCGATCGGCCCCCTTTCCAGAGATCCAGGCACAGCTACTGCAGAACACCAAAACTCACGAACTGGATACAAAATAGCACTCCAACTCCCGAACTGGAACCTCCCAAATAGCTGCTAGCAGACGAACAGGAAAAGCAGGCGAACAGCTTACACTCCTGGCAATCAGTCTCTAACAGCATACAGTGAATCCCCCCAAGAACGAGACAAGGCTCCGTGTTGAGGGTCAAGCAGTGGTCTGAGGTGCTGGCACACCCAGCCTGGTTTTTATTACAGTGTTTCAAATACAGGACCGCCCACAGGGAGGGATAAAACAACCAATCATATCACAGTTACATCCCACATATTCCCTCCCCTTATCCTGAGAGGAAACTCAATTATACAAACAGTTAAAACATACTTTCTACCCAACTTTCATAACCCCAAAACCATACATCACATTCACATAAAATTACATATTCTCAATCAATCCATTCAGGGGAACAACATATTCAAAAATGGCACAAATCAGACAAGGGGTTCAAAAGTTAGTAAAAAGTCCTTTGTGGCTAAATGAAGCATGGCTTTCTGGCCCAAACCAGTTTCAGAGTCTTCTATCCTGGAGATAAGTAATTCAATTATCTCCCAGGACAGACACAAGACTCCATTAAGCACATGGTTGCAAAAAGACACAAAAAACACTTTAAAATACATAAAGTCACATTTGGCCCACATAAAGCATGTAACATATCCCCAGATAGCTCAGGTCTGAGCGCACATTATTAAGCGAATGGCGCTCAGACCACACGAATACAGCTTTTCTCCAGGCGAAATAAAGTCTTTTAAAAGGGGGCCATAGTCCAGAGGCAGCAGGCGAGCAACCAGGCTTCTCCAATGCAATGTGGCGAGATTGGTCTCGTCACATGCTGTAGTCAGGGACAAAACGTCTATAGTACCCTGCTGTCCTCAAGAAGGCCAATACCTGGGTCTTAGTAGTAGGTGTGGGCCAGTTAGCCACTGCCTCTACCTTGGCTGGCTCTGGTCTCTGGCTCCCGCACCCCACTCTGTGACCCAGGTACTGTACTTCAGCCATACCTAGATGGCACTTTTCTGGCTTCAATGTCAGGCCAGCGGCCCGAATTTTATCCAGCACTACCCCTACATGTACCAGGTGTTCCTCCCAGGACCCACTGTAAATCGCAATGTCGTCCAAGTATGCACAGGCAAATTCTTGGAAGCCATCTAGGAGTCTATCCACCATCCGTTGGAAGGTAGCCGGTGCATTTTTCATCCCAAAAGGCATGACCTTAAATTGGTACAGGCCAAATGGGGTGACAAATGCCGACTTGGGGATAGCATCCTCGGCCAGGGGGATCTGCCAGTAGCCCTTACACAGGTCTATGGTGGTCAGATATCGCCCCCTGGCAATACGATCCAGTAATTCGTCTACCCGGGGCATTGGGTAGGCGTCAGTGGTGGTCCGCTCGTTGAGTCGCCTGTAGTCCACACAGAACCGGGTGGTCCCATCTTTCTTGGGCACCAGGACTACAGGCGAGGCCCAAGGGCTGTCGGAGTGCTCGATGACTCCAAGCTGGGTCATCTCCTGTATCTCCTTCCGCATTCCTTCACGGACTGCTTCAGGGATACGATAGGGGGGCTGTCGTAACGGGGTCTGTCCAGGGGTCTCTACCTTATGCACAGCTAGGGTGGTATAACCTGGTTCCTGGGAGAACGTCGCCTGCTTCTCCCATAACAACTGCTGCGCCTGTACCCTTTCTGTGGGGTTCAACCGGTCCCCTAGCTGTACCAAGGTAGTAAGGTCAGTCTGGGAATCCCTTTCTAATAGATCGGGAAGGGGTAAATTCTCAGAATCATCTGCAGCTGGGGCACATACTGCTGCAATATTCTCAGGTCTCTCCTGGTACTCTTTCAGCATGTTCACATGAAAGGACCACTGGATCCTCTCATCTGCACAGCTGGCTATCAAATAAGTAGTGTCGCAGATCTGTGCCACTACCTTGTACGGGCCCTGCCAAGATGCTTGCATCTTGTTGGCCTTCACAGGTTTGAGCAC
The DNA here is from genome assembly GCA_933207985.1 of Pelobates cultripes. NCBI lineage: Eukaryota > Metazoa > Chordata > Amphibia > Anura > Pelobatidae > Pelobates > Pelobates cultripes. The sequence goes on from OW240917.1 coordinate 178,387, forward strand.
AAATACTTTTTGCCCAACCTGGAAGACCCGCTGTCGGGCACCCTGATCGTACCATCTCTTCTGTCTCCCCTGGGCCACCTGGAGATTCTCCCTTACCATCAGGGACAGTTTCTCCATGCGGTCCCGGAGTTCCAGAACATATGGCACAATGGGGGTCCCCTCTTGCTCCGTCTCCCCCTCCCAGTGGCCTCTAATGAGATCTAGGGGTCCGCGGACCCTTCTCCCATACAGCAGCTCAAAGGGGGAGAACCCAGTAGATTCCTGGGGCACCTCTCTATAAGAAAATAATAGATGAGGCAGGAATCTCTCCCAGTCTCTGCAAGTGTCTGTAAAGGTCCTCAGCATCTGTTTGAGGGTACCGTTAAAGCGCTCGCAGAGACCGTTAGTCTGTGGGTGGTAGGGTGAGCTAAGTAACGGCTTAATGCCACACACCTTCCACAGCTGCTGGGTGAGCACAGCGGTGAATTGGGTTCCCTGGTCGGAGAGAATCTCCTTAGGGAACCCGACCCTAGTAAAAATTCTAACCAGGGCATCAGCAACCGTCTCTGCCTCTATGTTAGACAGCGCTACTGCCTCTGGATAGCGGGTGGCATAGTCCACCACGGTAAGAACGTATTTCTTACCTGATGGACTAGCCCTGGCCAGTGGACCCACAATGTCAACGGCTATGCGGGCAAAGGGCTCCCCTATAATATGCATCGATAATAGCCTAGCCATAGGGTGGTCCCCCCGCTTTCCTACCCGTTGACATGTGTCACACGTGCTGCAGTACATCCGCACAGCCTGGTTAAAGTTTGGCCAAAAGAAATTCTGCGAGATCCTATAGGCTGTGCGGCGGGACCCTAGATGTCCAGCTAACGGAACATCATGCCCTATCCGCAGAATCTCCTGCCGGTACTTTGCAGGTACCACTAACTGGCGATTCGGCGGAGAGGCAACACTCTTCTGGGAATCTGCCCTGTCTTTGTACTTTTGGAGGGTCGGATCTGCCCGGGTTTCCCTCCCAAATTCCTCTGGGGAATCCCAGCTTAAGGGGACCTGATCTGGGGTACCAGTCGGGGAAGGAGATCTTACCTGGGTCTCATCAGCAGGTGGGCTGGTTCTGGCAGCACGGGCCTGGGCACGGGTGGTCACGGTGTTCACATCTGCAGGGCCCATCGGAGCATATGCTGAAACCAAAGGGGCCAAATCGTTTCCCAGAAGAACATCTGCGGGCAAGTCTTTCATCACCCCCACATCCACATGTCTAGCGCCCACTCCCCAATCCAAATGTACCCGGGCAACAGGTAAGCGAAACACAGCACCCCCTGCTACCCTTACTGCCACAGTGTCCCCAGTGTGTTGATGCTCTGAGACCAAGTTCTTTTGGAGTAGTGTCATCGTGGCTCCTGTGTCTCGCAACCCATTTACCACTCTGCCATTCAGCTTCACAGTTTGCCGATGTTGCTGGCGATTATCCTGGTGAGCTGCTTGCACTGGGTCTGCCTCGTGTAGGATGCCCCAGAATTCCTCCTGCTCTATGCAGTGAGCAGCAGGCTGAGGTGGGCGCTGGTTCCCACTGACTGGTCTCCTCCAGGACTGAGCTTGGTTGGCACTGTTCAGTGGGCACTCAGGCCGCTTGTGCCCCAACTGCTTGCACCCAAAGCACCGGATGGGTTGAGAATATTCACGGGCATTAAATCGTGCAGGTTGTACAAAATTGTTAGCTGGCGGTGCGGCTGGGTTACGGTGTACTGGGGGTTGGTAGGCTGAAGGAGCGGGTATTACTGCTGGTCGATACTCCAGTCTGGCAGGGGCTTTGGCAGCTGTACCATCCAACTTGCGGGCATCCGTGTATTCGTCTGCCAGACGAGCAGCCTCGGGTAGGGTAGAGGGTTTTCTATCTCTGACCCACTCCCGGACCCCAGCAGGTAATCTATCAAAGCAGTGTTCCAGCAGGAACACTTGTAACACCTCCTCCCCAGTTACCGCTTGGCATCCAGCCATCCAGTGGGCTGCGGTACGATGGACTCTGCAGGCCCACTCCACATAAGAGTCCCCAACCAGCTTGTTGGTTTCTCTAAACCTCCGCCTGTACGCCTCTGGGGTCACCGCATACCTGGCTAGGAGCGCATCTTTCACAGCTCGGTAGCTGGTGATCTCCTCCTCGGGGATGGCCTGAAACGCCTCACTAGCCCGGCCAGATAATTTCCCAGAGAGGATGGTGACCCATTCATCTGCAGGTACCTGATGTAGAGCACACTGCCTCTGAAAGTCCGCTAGGAACCCATCAATCTCTCCCTCAGTCTCCACAAAATTTTTAAATGCAGCAAAAGGTACCTTCTTTCTAGCAAACACATTATTATTGTAAGGTACCTCTGCTGCTGCAGCTCCTCTTTCCCGGAGCGCCTGTTGTGCTGCTACTGCTGCCTGCACACGCTCCACGATGTCAGCTGAGGGGTTGGGGCCAAAATGTGCCAGTCTTATTTGCACTGCCCGGTTAAATTGTATTTCCTCGGGTGTTAAATCCAAGGTACTGGGCACGTTGACTCTCTCCATTCCCGTTGCTGCATCCATCTCCAGTAGCAAAGCAATAATCTCCCGTTTCTTTAAATTGCTTGCTGACCTTCCTCGGCGTTCCAATATGTCCTTAAGTGTAGCACGCCTTAATTCCTCGTACTGCATGTCTTGTAGCTGACCTCCAATGCTGTAGGATTCATCCCGTCGCTTGCCACCAATTGTTAAGACACCTCTAGTGTCTTTAAGCCAAACCGCCGTTTAGTAGACCTTCCCCGGCTGCAGTACAGTCTCCGTTCGCTTACTCTGTAACACACGAACCAAATGCAGGGGAAGCGGCAATCTCCCGATCGAGATCCGTGAACGGCTCCAAACTCCCGAACGGCAATACACGAACTGCTGGTAACCGTCGAACAGCAATATTCCCCAAGCGGCTTTCGTTCCATCCAGCAGTCTCTAAACGTGAAGAAGAAATCCCCCCAATAACGAGACAGAAGCTCCGCATTGAGGGTCAAACAGAATCTGGCTTTACTGTGGGCTACCTGCCCGTATTTATGCAGGTCTCCCACTTGGTGGACACTCCCCTAGGGGACCAAATGGGAGACTTAAATTACAGACAGATCTGGGGACATCCCAGACACACAGTCACAGATTTTACCCACAGTGCATTATGATTCCCTCCCCTCTGCCCTGGAGTTAATTACCAAGTAACTCAATTAACTCCAGGACAAAGCCAGTCGCCATCTTAGACATAAAATAATAAAAGACAAAAAAATATATAACTACATGAAAACTGAACATTTCCCATTCGTATTACATGTCCCCAGATAGCCTGGATCTGAGTGCATATTATTAGCGAATAGCGCTCAGATCCCACACACATAGTTCAATCGCCATGGAGTCAAAGTTCTTACAGTCTTTCGGTATACGAATGACTCCATGGGAAGGCTATCTGGGTTAAGTCTTTTCGTATGCTCTCAATCTCCCGAACGGCCGGTGTTCGCATGCTTTCGTGGAGGCAGCCAGGCGTTCCGTTGTTTCAGCGGTGTTCGGCAGAAAAAGTGTCCGTTTTCAGTTCCATAGAAATAGAGCCAAACACCGCTGGGCGTTCGCGTGATTTAAAATGGCCGCTGCCTCGTGGTCGACATACGAACGACGACCACCCTGAATTCAGTTTAATTGAGAAGTGTCTGCGGTTAACCACAACGTTCTAATTGGGATCACTTCGTTAACCAGCAGCACACTCCTCACTTGGGTGGCCGTTCGTTCGGCAGGTTTGTTCGGGAAAAAGAGTCATTCGAATGGCTGGGCTATAGAAACCAGCCATTCATACGAACGGGGGACAAACAGACGAACGTAGTAAAAATCCAAGCAGACAGATGGTTCTGTCACAAAGCACATATCTAAAATTCACCCAGATCCGTTCAGTAGTTTGGAAGATACGGTTTAATGCAGATTCCTCAGAACATATACAGGCTATATGAAAAATAATTACTGTTAAATGTGTCCCCTGTTCTGTAGTTTAAAACTACTGAACAATGTCTTTGTGCACCAAATACCTGCAAAATGGCACCATGTAGAAAAGTCAAAACAGTGTCTGTGAGTTAAAATGGCCGCCATCCATTGTTCTCACCATGTGCTTCATCCATTGTTCTCACCATGTGCCTCTGATACATGAAATGGTGGCCACCCAGTAACTCCACTGTATGTCCCCAGATGGTTCTTAAAGGGCCAGCAGCAGCATAATAATAATATGCCCAAATCAGTTCCTAGAAGGGCAATACATCCCTGGGCCATAGTCGCAGGGCAGGAGGCTGGCAAACAGGCCCCTCCAAAAACCAGTGGCGAGGTTACTTTCGCCACATATCTCCCCTTTGGGGGGTAGACTAACCAGGTACCTGCCCTTCTGTCGGTCAGTGCCATAGTTAGTCTGACAACCCATCCACAACAGCAAAGTGCAGGAGCACCCACAACAAACAGTTACTGCACCTGGGTATTTCTCTGGGGCGATGGGGCAACACGCTGTGGGGACTTGAGGGGCAGAGGCCAGCGGCACTCTGCCCAGATGCCAGCGCTTCTGCTGGGGTGAGGGGGGTGCAGGCCAGTCCTGTAACAAGGGGGTCAGTAGGGCAGAAACCAGCGGCGCTCTGCCCTGATGCCAGCTCTTCCGCTGGTATAGCCTGCAGGACATCATGCTCTGGACAAGGGACAAAGGGAGGGCAGAGGCCAACTGCACTCTGCCCAGCTGCCAGGGGCTTGGGACATAGTCCGGCTCAGTATACAGGGGAACATGGGGGTCAGTGGGGTTAACATCTCCTCTGTTAACCCTGGGGCCAAGTTAGGAGTTAGCTGGGGAGGGGAGAATTGGCTTACCTCCTCCCCGTGATACTCCTGCGATGGTAGCTGGGGATCTGGACAGGCTGTCCAGCATCCCTGTGGGTCAGGCACAGAGACCACGGTCCCATCTGCACCGTCTGGAAGATTGGTGTCTCCCCTTGGTAGGGTAAGCTGCCGCTGGGGAGAGAGGGTGCTGTCTGTCACAAACGCACACTACTCCAAGAGTGTGTGTTACGTAGTTGTGGTGGTGAAAGGGTTAAAGTTCACTATTTGTCTGCACTAGACCGGAAATAATGACAAAATCCCCCTTTTAAAACCACCCACACTTAAACATAATAATATAACTATTACTATTTTAACGCTGCCACCACCAAGACAATTTATAAATGGGGTGCCTTGGTCCCCTAGGTAAATCAATAATAAAACCCACCAAATATTACTTAGTACAATATTTAAGTTATTGCAAAAATACTAACTAGTCTCTTCAGGTAACGTGATTCTTAACCAGACAAAGGCAGAACTTAATAAATGAATGTTTATTATGAGCAAAAATTTATCACAGTGTATATAACAAAATATGATAAACAAATTATTTACACCAACAACAGATAAAAACAAAAAGGATAAAATACAGAAGTCCTAATTACTCACTTAGGTTTTTTCAAAGTGCAACTTCTGTCCAGGGGGTCTCTGGCAAGGAAAGATGGTGACTCACTCAAAATAAGATCTTGGCCCCAAGCAAGTACACACACACCCTTCAGAATCACAGGAGATATACCCTGTGAATTGCCACGCCTCATCCAGGGGTGGAGCAATAGGGATACTAAGTGACCACCTCCTTTGTTCAAGAAACCAACAACCTACATACAAACTTTTGGTTTTATCGCCTCTACTGTACTTGCCACAGAAATAATAATTGCCTCTATGAATTTGTTATTGTTTTCCCATTCCAAAGACATGTTGCACGCCCCGCCCATGATCCAATAGGATGGACATCACAAGTCCTGCCACACGGTTTAAGTTGTGCAACTCATGTTTGGGCTTAATTAAAATATTGGGCTTGTCCCATTCCAAATATAATAAAAATGAGGCTTAATTATTAACCTGTGGGTAAGTATGAATGTTTCACTTGGATAAGATACTGGAACACAAGGATCTTCATGAAACGAATCCCATTACCTTTGAAATGATTGAACTATCCTTTACAAGGTACATGCCAAATGGATGAAGAGACATTCAGACTTTTCCAAGTGTAGAACCTCACACCTTGCAGATCCTTGATTACTTCACATCCATATAGTAAAATCCTTTTCACATTGCTATGCCATTCACACTACCCCTTTTGTCATCTGACCTCTGTGGGGGTCCCAGCTTCAAAAGATATAACCCCTGTTGACCTCAGCAATAGCATCTCTGTAATTTGTACATTAAAGGATGATATTCCATAGTGTAATAATAAATTATACACCCTTGCCGTGACACCTCACCCAAATAAGAGACGCAATGGGAGAAGGCTCACATGCCTCTACCTTGCGTATTAGGTGGAGTCTTCCCCCTGGCGGGACAAACCATCAGCATTGCCATGTGTACTTCCCTTCTTGTGCTGTATGGTAAACTCGTATTGCTGTAGAACCAGACTCCACCTGAGGAGTTTCCCATTTGTCCCAGCCACCCTATGTAACCAATGTAGTGGGTTGTGATCGGTAATCACGGTAAACTGGCGCCCGTACAGGTACGGTTGCAGTTTTTGCAAGGCCCAAACTATGGCCAAACACTCTTTTTCTACAGTGGCATAGGCCACTTCCCTAGGTAGCAGCTTCCGGCTGAGATACACAATAGGATGCTCATCCCCCTTCTCATCCACCTGACTCAGCACCGCTCCCAGGCCATAATTAGAGGCATTGGTTTGTACTAAGAACCGTCTGTGGAAATTAGGGGCCTGTAGTATGGGAGAATCAGTAAGGGCCTGTTTTAAGGAGCTGAAGGCCACTTCACACTCAGGTGTCCACTTAATCACTCGTGGGAGTGCTTTCTTAGTGAGATCGGTTAGGGGTTTGGCCAGGGTACTATAATGTGGTACAAACTTCCTATAGTACCCTGCAGTACCCAGGAATGACATCACCTGCTTTTTGGTCTGGGGGACAGGCCAGGCCATTATAGCCTCTACCTTACTGGGCTCAGGGCGAAGAGTCCCCCCTCCCACTCTATGCCCCAGGTACTGAACCTCTGTCATGCCCAGTTGGCACTTATCTGGTTTTATGGTGAGCCCAGCTGCTGCTATGCGGTCCACAACTTGTGTTAAATGGAGCAGGTGTTCCTCCCAAGTATCACTGAACACTGCAATATCATCCAGATATGCTACCGCATGCCCCTCCTGTCCCTCTAGCAGGTGATTAACTAGACGTTGGAAGGTGGCAGGGGCATTTTTCATCCCAAAGGGCATCACCTGGAACTCATATAGCCCAAAGGGAGTGATAAAGGCCGATCTCTCTTGCGCTTCAGGGGTCATGGGGATCTGCCAGTACCCTCGGCTGAGATCCATAATACTTAGGAACATAGCACCAGCTAGTTGGTCTAGCAATGCATCAATGCGTGGCATAGGATATGCATCAAATGCAGTTACCAGGTTCAACCGCCGGTAGTCCACACAGAATCTAGTGGTCTTGTCCTTCTTGGGGACCATCACCACTGGGGAGGCCCAGGGGCTGTGAGACTTCCGGATTACACCCAGCTCCAGCATTTCCTCTATTTCCCTCCTAATGTCTGCCTTCACCTCTAAGGATACTCTATAGGCAGCATGTCTGAGGGGATGGTGATCCCCAGTGTCCACGTTATGGGTTACTAGGCGTGCCCTGCCAGGCTTCCCTGTGAAGAAACTATGGTAAGGTCTAAGGGCTTCAAACAGCTGACTCCTCTGTCCCTCTGTTAGGTGGGTATTAACCTGGGCTACCTCAATGCCCTCTAGATCCCGGGTTGCAGCCAGTAGGTCCACAAGGGGATCAGGTTCTTGCTCATCCCCAGGCAGACTACATACGGTTAACACCGTAGTCTCCCTGTCATAATAGGCTTTAATCATATTTACGTGATACACCTTTTTTCCTCCTTCCCCCCTCATCCAGGGATACCACATAGTTTACATCATTGATCCGCTGCAGAATAGTAAACGGACCCTCCCATGCTGCCTGCAATTTGTTCTGCCTTGTGGGTATCAGCACAAGAACCTTTTGACCCACTCCATACACTCTTTCTCAGGCATCACGATCATACCACCCCTTCTGCTTGGTTTGGGCAGCTCTCAGATTCTCACACACCTCCCCCATGAAAGTCTGCATTTTGTCCCTAAACCGGAGTACATAATCTACAATAGAGGTCTTTGGGGCCCCCAACTCCCCCTCCCACCCCTCTCGGATCAGAGCTAGGGGGCCGGGCACCCTACGTCCATAGAGGAGCTCAAATGGGGAGAAGCCTGTGGATTCCTGCGGCACCTCCCTGTAAGCGAACAGGAGGTGTGGCAGGTATCGCTCCCAATCCTTCCCCTGTGACTCTACAAAGGTCCTCAGCATCTGCTTGAGAGTCCCATTAAACCTCTCACACAAGCCATTGGTTTGGGGTGGTAGGGGCTGGTCACTAGATGTTCTACCTGCACAATTTTGCAGAGGGACTGCATCAGATCAGAGGTGAACTGGGGGCCTTGATCGGTTAGCATTTCTCTGGGAAATCCCACACGGGAGAATATGCTTAACAGAGCATCAGCCACCTTGTCGGCCTACTGCCTCTGGGTAGCGAGTGGCGTAATCTACCACGGTTAATATATATCGCTTGCCCGAACTACTGGGAATGGCAAGGGGACCGACAATATCCACAGCTATTCTCTCAAATGGTTCCCCAACTATAGGAAGGGGTATTAGGGGGGCCTTACCCACTTCCCCAGGCTTTCCCACCCTCTGACACTCTGGGCAGGAACGGCAATAATTTACCACATCTGTGCCCATACCAGGCCAATAGAAATGGTGGGACAAGCGAGACTTAGTCCGCGCCACCCCTAGGTGCCCAGCCATGGGGATGGCGTGAGCAACCTTCAGCAGCTGGTCCCGGTACCTCTGAGGTACCACCAGCTGCCTTTCTGTTACCCAAGGCTCTTGCCCCACAGTAGGAATGTATAACCTTTCATTATCCAAGTACACTCTCTCCCTATCCCTGTCTATGTGTGGCTGCCTAGCACGTTCCCTCAATACCTCTAACGTGGGATCTGCCCGTTGGGCCTGCTGGAATTCAGGACACCGCACCTCGGTCTCTGAGTCAATAGGGGGCTCAGACACAGATTCCTGCCCCTGGACTACAGGAGGGGATGGTAACAAGGTGCGAGACTCCCAGGTTCCCCCATCTGGGTACTCTCCTGTTGACATACGCTCTGGGTTTGCGGGCTGCGGCAGGCCCTGCTCCCTATTCGGGAAAGACCGCTGCCGGGTTACCACAGCTACAGTGGAAACCTCTGCCTCCCCTCCCCGTGATTTGCACTTGGCACACCCTCACAGGGTACCACAGACAAGTTTGGTTCTGGCACAGACTGATACACACTCTCACTCTGCCCTCCCTCCCAGTGACTCTGTCTTGGCACACTCTCACATCGTATTGCAGACATATCTGGTTCTGGCACAGACTGGCACACATGCTTGCTCTGCTTTCCCCCTCAGCACAATTGTCTACATACCTTGTTACACGATTCCACAGACACCCTGGGCTCTGGCACAGACTGACATACATTCTGACCTCCCTCCAAGCACAGTAATTTACATAAACATTTGCACCCTGTCCTTTCCACAGCAGGGCCCCTACAGGGCTTTAGTTCGTAACACCTATCACTCTCAGACACATACTGGGATAACAACCTACCTAAGTCGGTACCAAGCAATACATTTGTAGGAATATTATCCGATACCCCCACATCCCTCAGACCCCTGCCTGCTCCCCAATCCAGATATACACGTGCCATTGGCACTGCAGGACATATTCCCCCAATCCCCTTTACGGCTAAAGTCCTGCCAGGGATGAAGTCCTCAGAGCGCACTAGCTCTGGACGCACAAGAGTCACATCTGCCCCAGTGTCACTGAGTCCCACAGTTACCTTCTCTCCCACTGTAACATCCTGCAGGTTCACATTGTTGTTGCCCTCTGACTTGGTCACGAACAACACAGAAGATGGGGCTCTTGCAGGTTGAACCCCTCCGGATGAGGGTGCTGGCCTCCTTTTCTCTGGGCAGGTATTACTCAAGTGCCCCATTCGGTTGCAAATAAAACATCTGCGACTATCTCGTTGCGCAGACATGGCACTAGCTCCCCCTCTCCCTGAGGTAGGAGCTGAAACAAAAGATGGCCCGCTAGGCCTGGCGATGGGGAGTCGTGGTGGTGTGGTCCTCCAGCTGGATGTTCCCTTGGCAAAACCTCTGCTCCGGTCCACTGTTGCTCGATTGGCAGTGTGGACATCTGCAAGCTTACCTGCTTCCAATGCTGTTTTGTGGTTCCGGTCCAGCAGCCATTCCTGTACATCAGCTGGGCAGAGCTGCAAAAACTGTTCTTTTATTAACAGGTCTTGCAAACTTTCCAAAGTGGTAATCTCCAGCCCTGTAGTCCACTGTCGGAATGCTGTCGCCAGGTGCCCCACAACTGCTGCATAACTTTCTGTGGGATGCTTTTGCAAAGTCCTGAATTTCTTTCGGTACACCTCAGGAGTAAGGTTGTACCGTTCCTGCAAGGCAGCCTTAATCGCATCATAGTCCTGGTCAAATTCTGCTGGAAGCGCAGCAAATGCTTCCAGTGCAGGACCTCTGAGACAAGGGGTGAGGTATTTTGCCCACTGGTCTTTGGTAGCTGGTACTGCCTGCAAACCTTTTCAAAACTGCGCAGGAAAACATCCAAATCACCATCCTTGTCCAAAGTTGGAAAGTTCTCTGCACGTGGTTTGGGTGTAGAAGACTCTCTGGAATTAATACTTACAGGGGAGGCAGTCAACCTCTCCAACTCAGCCATTTTTAGTTCATGCTCTCTGGCAGCTTGGTGCTCCGCAGCCTCTCTCTCAGCCTGTCGCTCAGCAGCCTCTC
>OW240917.1:189639-227042 GCA_933207985.1 Pelobates cultripes
GATTTATTACAGTGGTTTTTAAGGGAACTTGGTTTTTGGTTCGCTTTAGGAGACTTTATTGACTCTGTGATTAGTGAGATCCGTAACATTGTTATTGTGACTGATGATGAGCTTAGACAAACTAATTTTTTAAACCGTTTTGAAAGACTTGACCGTGCTACCAATGCCTTTCGTTCAGGACTAAATTTACTGACCCCCGCGTGACTAGTCATGGTTGGACGGGGTTTATTATCTCAATCCAAAAAATGGGACAGACAGAGACTTGTAGCTAAGCGTCGAGCTAGAACCGTTAAACGTGCCATAAATACATTGCGAGGTGCATTACGTTCTGCGATGTCTAGGCAACGCCGTAAGACCCCTTGTGATGCAATCAAATGCTTAACACCTGTGCTGCTTCCGGCTGAGGATGGCGTAGACGCTACAGTTACCCCTGCGACACCCCACACAAATGATACTGAAATAGCCCCAACACCTACAGAACTTTCCACAGAGACGCAACAAAGTCCATTTAGTCCTGAGAATATTAACGATTCGCAGGAACATCCGAAGTGCAGAACCCTGTTAATGAGTTAGAGGCCCCTGTATTTTTGGAGCGTGTTGAACAACGCCGCAGAGATATTAACAATTTTAATGCCGTAGAATATTATGAACATTTTCGGTTTGTAAATTTAGACAGAATAACATCGTTTTCAGACGCACTCCAGTCTGTACATGATGCTATTCAAGAGCTTTTAAACAGGATGATGCCTGATATAGGTCCCAGCGATTTTGTTCAATTAAGGCTAGATAGCGATGATCTTGGCAGACCGTTACACTCTATTAGACGTTGTAGGGATGAATTGAATGCTGAAACCTTTTTAAACGCAGTGTCAAACCTGGTACAGAGCAATGCTGAAATTATTGGCAGCGGGTCTTTAAGGTTGGTTGTAATCATTGTTAGGAATAGAGTCGGTGGTGTAATGCATCGTAGGCGTCTCCGGTCAACACCCTATAGTTGTATCATTGCCAGGAAAAAGAGATGGCTTTATGATTTAAACAATGATAATAATAACCTGTGTCTAGCGGCTAGCATTTGTGCCCTTGTGGCTCAGGATAATCCTGTAGACTCTCTGTTGTTGGAGAGAGCCAGAGAAATACATAAAGCTGTAGGTATCCCTGATGATCGTCTGGTTAGTTTTAGCGACATCCCAGCTTTTGAACAACATTTAGGCATTACAATTAAAGTACTGTATCACAATCATGGTTCGTGGCACTATTTTCATTCAGACAAGCCCTGTAAAGATAAAGTTGTGTTTATATACCATGAAGACAAACATTATTATGGCATTAAAAAAATTAATGCGTTCATTGGGGAATCATACTTCTGTAATTACTGTCACACACCATTCTCTCACAAAAACAATCATTCCTGCCGGTATTTTTGTAAGACCTGTCACAGACAGACCTGTGTAGAAGTGAAAGGGGAGTTTCCTAGATGTTCCAGTTGTCGTACTTTTTGTCGTTCACAAGAGTGCTTAAAGTTGCACATAGAGCTCTCCGTATCCGGAGACATAGAGTGCAGGCAGAAAGCTTATTGTGATTCTTGCGGCCGTTACACCGTAATGGCCGATCATAAGTGTAAAGGTTTCCAATGTCAGATTTGCTATGCCACTGTAGTCACGCTTGATGGCCATGTTTGTTATATGAGAAGATACACCCCAGAAAACCCTACTAACAAATACATTTTTTTATGACTTTGAATGTATGCAGGAGACCGGTGTACATATCCCCAACTATATCTATGCTTCAGAATTAGAAGGGGATAAGTGCTGGGAGTTTCAGGGTACAGCGTGCCTAGAGGAGTTTATAATAAGATTTATAAACAAGCCCTTTAGTAACTACACATTTATAGCTCATAATGCAGGCAGGTATGATTCTTACTTTGTGGTGAATCAACTTCTTAAGGAGAAAATTGCTATTGAGTTGTTGGCGCAAGGTGGTAAATTACTTTGTGTGACTGTCGCTGATCTAGGTATCAGATTTATCGATTCTTTAAATTTTCTCCCCATGAAACTAAGTCAATTGCCAAAGGCCCTGGGTTTCGTCGGTTGTAAAGGCTATTTTCCACACTTTTTTAACACAGCCCAGAATCAGTCTTATATTGGCCCTATGCCTTTGGTAGACTATTATGGTTATGACCAAATGATGTGTGATGATAAAAAGGAGTTTATGGTCTGGTATCAAGAGAACCAACATTGTCAGTTCAATTTTCAAAATGAACTTAAGAAATACTGTATAGATGATGTTAAAATCTTGAAACAGGCCTGTGTCTGCTACAGAGAAAGTGTGATGGAGATGACCAAGAAGGTAAAAACTATTGTGGGTCCTGACGGTCCTGAAACCGTCATTGCTGATATTGATCCTTTTCAACTCACTACATTAGCGTCTGTGTGCATGGCCATGTACAGATTTAAGTTTTTACCGAAAAATACCATAGCAATTTTACCCTCTGACAATTACCATGCAAATCAGAAACGTTTCTCAACAAAGTCTATACAGTGGTTAATGTATGTTGCACACAAAGAGGGGATCACTATTCAGCACGCTCTACAGGGCGGTGAAAGGGCTGTTGGTAACTATTTTTTGGATGGGTACGCTCTGATTGATGGCCAGCCTACAGCTTTTGAATTTCAGGGTTGTTTCTACCACGGTTGCCCAGTTTGTTATAATGAAAAGGCTTTTAACACAGTTACAAAGACTACCTATGCACAATTACACCACAAAACCAATGTTAAAAATCATTTTCTAAAAATGCGGGGTTATGTGGTCCGTGAGATGTGGGAGCATGATTGGTCCAACCTGTTAGAAACTGACAAGGATCTACAGGCTTTTCTTATCGATAAAGATTTTCCACAGCCGCTGGAACCTCGTGATGCGCTTTATGGGGGCCGCACAAACGCAATCAAATTGTACCACAAAGCGGCCCCAGGTGAGAGCATACACTATTATGATTTTACCAGTCTATACCCATACGTCAACAAAACAAAATTATATCCCACGGATCACCCAGTAATCATTTATGATAATTTTCAGTCTTTTGAACACTATTTTGGCCTTGCTAAAGTAACAGTGTACCCACCCCGAGGTCTATTTTTCCCTGTTCTACCGGTTAAAATGAATGGCAAACTTATGTTCCCATTATGTCGTACATGCACAGCCAATAACCAAACAGCACATTGTGAACATAATGAGGAGGAACGCTCTTTGACAGGTACTTGGTGCACTATTGAAATACAACAAGCCCTGATTAAGGGCTACAGGTTGGGGAAGATCTTTGAGATTTGGCACTTTCCTTACTCTTCCAATACGTTATTTGAAAAGTATATAAAGGTGCACCTTAGGGATAAGCAGGAATCCTCAGGTTACCCTGAATGGTGTACGACTGATGAAAAAAGACGCCAATACATTGATGCTTATTACGCTAAAGAGGGTATTTTGCTAAGACCAGAGAAAATAGAAGTAAACCCTGCAAAACGACAGATTGCAAAATTGTTTCTTAATTCTTTATGGGGCAAATTTGGTCAGAAACCTAATTTGCAAACCACAAGTCTTGTATCTGATCCTGACAAGCTTTTTGGTTATATATTTTTACCTGAATACGAGGTGTCTTCTCTGTCATTCATAAATGATGATACAGCCATGCTCAGTTGGAAGCACGCCCAGGGTTGTCACAGTCCGTCTCGCAATACCAATATATTTATTGCATGTTTTACCACCGCCTATGCACGACTTGAACTGTACAATGTTTTAGACCGTCTTAATGAGAGATGTCTCTACCACGACACTGACTCTGTTATTTTTGTTAGTACAGCGGGTGACTGGAATCCACCTCTAGGGGACTATCTAGGTGAGCTGACTAGTGAAATACCCTGTGACACACACATTACAGAGTTTGTATCTGCAGGTCCCAAGACGTATGGTTACAAACTATCGACGGATAAAACATCTCTAAAGGTGAAAGGCATAACACTTCATGCCAGTAATGCCCAGTTGATTAACTTTGACAGTTTAAAAGACCTGGTGTTGGACTACCCCTTGCACTCAGACCCTGATGAACAGAAAAGAATAGTGGTACGACAGTCCTCCATTGTCAGAAATAAGCTCCTTTGGCAGATAGAGACGCGACCGCTACAGAAAACACAGAAGTGTGTATATACAAAAAGATATTTGGTCGACGACTTTACCACTCTCCCATTTGGTTACTAATCATTCACCATGGACACTCGTTTACAACATCCTTTTTCATGCATATTGGCAGGCCCTTCTAATTCCGGGAAAAGTTATTTTGTCAAACAGGTTTTACAGAATGCTACCGCTTTAATGTCGCACACTCCTGATAACATTGTTTGGTTTTATGCCTGCTGGCAAGTGCTTTATGATGAATTATTACTCACAATCCCAAATATTCGTTTTATAGAGGGTTTACCCACAACATTTAATGATGATAATTTGTTCCCCCCTAACAGAGTAAATTTAACTATTGTTGATGACTTAATGGAGGCTGCTAGTGAGAGTTCAGAAATTGAGAAAGCATTCACCAAGTATGTGCATCACAGAAATCTGAGTATTATGTATCTGGTGCAGAATGTGTTCTGTCAAGGTAAAAAAAGTCGTACTATAGCTTTAAACACTAAATATATGGTACTTTTTAAGAACCCAAGAGATAAACTGCAAATCACTACTCTGGCACGCCAAATGTACCCCGGTAAATCACAATTTTTTCTAGACGCTTTTGAAGATGCCACACGCAAATCTTATGGTTATCTACTTGTAGATTTAAGATCTGCAACCCTCGAAGAGTACCGCTTAAGAACCGGTCTCTTCCCACCCGACCTTCCCTCTGCATATATTTATAACAAACAGCCCTCTAAAAGTCGATAACATACCATTAACAGGTCATTCCCTGCCGAATCTCAGATCCTTAAGGATGTCTATGCGTATACGTCGCAATTGGTTGGCTTTACAAAGTCTAATAAGTGCATCGCCATCACAAAAAAAAGATATTTTATGCTCCGCATCTCATGATTTAGTCACGGCTATATGTGAAATAGCTCTTAATACCCTTAAAGGTAAGATACCTTTATCACAACAGCAAGTAGAAAAGCTAAAAAAGTGGCGAAAAAATATAAAAGCACTGAGCAACAAAAAAGTGTCTTTTAGTAAGAAGAAACAGTTGGTTAAACAGTCTGGAGGATTTATTGGCTCTCTGTTGGGATTTGCTATACCTCTGCTGACCGGTCTTTTGACTAACCGTTAATGGCACACGCTGAGAAAAAGTACTTAGTGTCTAAACAAGAGTTAGACCTAATACAGCGAACCACTCAGAGCTCTGAGACCGCTCGTGAGTCTGTCACTCAAAACCTAGATAATGAGATTATTTCTATTCTTCAAAATAGAGGTGTATCGGATGATGAGAAGATAAAGAGGTATACCACTATATTGCAGAAATACTTGGTACGTACTAAACAGAGTGAAAGCGAAAAGTTGGGCTTGACACTTTTCTTACCTCCTGGAGAATCCTCTGTACCAAACCCCCCTGTAGCACATCCTCATAATGCTGGAGTCTCTGATGTTTCAGACGCTGTATTTCGTGAAGTTGTTAATAATGTAAATGTCCGCTATAAAAAAAATGCTGAATTGTTGTTGAGTAGAATGTCTCAATTTAAGCACATTACCGCTTGGAATGATAAGGGTGAATTTGTTTATAAAAACACTGTTGTACCGGGATCAAATATACTCGATTTGGTATGTAGTGTTACCCAGAGTCACAATGTTACGGTACGTAAATTACCTCTGGGCTGGGATACTTTTCTTCAGGCTATGGCTGACCTGAACATACCGTCTACCGTTGTGGGCAACACATCAAATAGAGACTATTTGGAACAATTGAAATTGCGGATCCTTCCAAGCGAGACTCTGGACATAACACCCCATTTTCAAAAGAGACAATCGTTACCAAATATTTCTTTTAGCACCCCGGGATTAACTACATCTCACGGCTATTTGCTACCTAAGAAGCGCCCCCGTATACTAAAGCAGCCTGCTGATTGGTTGAATTTGTGATGTTTATTCATTGCATTTCTGTCTAAAACATGTGATGATTATTGCTTTTCCTTCATACATTGTATTACCCCTTTTGCCTGTGACTATTGTATTGTTGCTTTTCCTGTGAATAGTGTATCGGCTTTTTTTTTTTTTTTGTCTAATAAATATCGTTATATGAGTTACTTTGGCATTTATTTATTTCTCAGATGTATATAAACTTGCCCTCTGGGTTTGTTCTCTACTTTCAAAACTGGCCCCAGACACATCTTCCAAAACATGTCCAGACTTGTCCTCTTTATTCAGTAATATGAAATGAAATTTAAAATAAATAAACATCCAACCATAGGATGTAGTACCTCATACAACCACATGGTGGCAGACTCTATGAACATTGTAAAGGGGCGTGTCTATTACATGCCGTATTGGGTGTGGTTTCATAAAAAAAGGGGCGGACACCCATCAACGCGCAATGGGTGGGGCCCTATTGCGCAAGGGGCGTGGTTTCATGAAAGGGCCGGGCAACCATCACCACACAGGGGGCGGAGACCTATTGCGCAACGGGCGTGGTTTCATAAAAAGGGGCGGGGCGTCTGACATATTGCGCAAGGGGCGTGGTTTCATAAAAAGGGGTGTGGTTTCCTAAAAGGGGCGTGGTTTCATAAAAAGGGGGCGGGGCACCTGTCAAAAGTTAGTTTGATGACTTGTACCGCTTTACACTACTTATGCCATTCGGGAGTTTGGAGCATTCACTTGTATGCAGTTCGAGAGTTTGGAGCATTCACTTGTATGCAGTTCGAGTGTTTGGAGCATTCCCTTGTATGCAGTTCGAGTGTTTGGAGCATTCCCTTGTATGCCGTTCGGGAGTTTGGAGCATTCACTTGTATTCAGTTCGTGAGTTTTGGTGATTCTACAGTAGCTGTGCCTGTCTCTGAAAGGGGGCCGATCACCTAAACGGTTTTTACCCCTTGTGTGCAAAACGGTCCGTTACAGTGATGTATGGTTTTAGAGTTATGAAAGTTGGGTAGAAAGTATGTTTTAACTGTATGTGTAATTGAGTTTCCTCTCAGGCTAAGGGGAGGGAATATGTGGGATGTAACTGATATGTGATTGGTTGTTTTATACCTCCCTGTGGGCGGTCCTGTATTTGCAAGACTGTAATAAAAACCAGGCTGGGTGTGCCAGCACCTCAGACCACTGCTTGACCCTCAACACGGAGCCTTGTCTCGTTCTTGGGGGGATTCACTGTATGCAGTTAGAGACTGATTGCCAGGAGTGTAAGCTGATTGTCTGCTTTTCCTGTTCGTCTGCTAGCAGCTATTTGGGAGGTTCCCGTTCGGGAGTTGGAGTGCTATTTTGTATCCAGTTCGGGAGTTTGGTGTTCTGCAGTAGCTGTGCCTGTATCTCTGGAAAGGGGGCCGATCGCCTAAACGTTTTTTACCCCTTGTGTGCAAAACGGTCCGTTACACCCATAAAAAGTATATCGGAACTGGGGGATCTGGGTGAACCACATATCCAAAATTCACCCAGATCCGTTCAGTAGTTTGGAAGATACAGTTTAATGCAGATTCCACAGAACATATACAGGCTATATGAAAAATAATTACTGTATAATGTGTCCCCTGTTGTACAGTTTAAAACTACTGCATGATGTCTTTGTGCACCAAATACCGGCGAGATGGCACCGTGTAGAAAAGTCCAAACAGTGTCTGTGAGTTAAACTACTGGCATACAAGGGAATAAGGTAGCACTCCAAATACATGAACAGGAACCATACGAATTGCTGCTACCAGACGAACAGGAAAAGCTCCTGGCAATCAGTCCTTAGCAGCATACAGTAAATCCCCCCAAAGACGAGACAAGGCTCCGTGTTGAGGGTCAAGCAGTGGTCTGTTTAATGAGGGCTACCTGCCCGGCTTCTATGCAGGTCTCCCACCTGGTGGACACTCCCCTAGGGGACCAAATGGGAGACTGTGACAAGGGACAGACAAGCAGACAAATAGGACACACAGTCACAGTATATTCCCACAATGCATCATGGCTTCCTCCCCTCTGCCCTGGGAGATAATTGAGAAGTAACTCAATTATCTCCCAAGACAAAGGCAAAACTCCATTACACATGTGGGGACACAAAACCAGTATTATACTTTAAAATACATAAAGCAACATTTATTACATAAAACACAGACATGTAACATATCCCCAGATAGCTCAGGTCTGAGTGCACATTATTAGGTGAATGGCACTCAGACCACACGAATACAGTTTAATCGCCATGGAGCCAAAGTCTTTACAGTCAGTTTTATACGAATGGGCTCCATGGGATTCCTATCTGGGGTATAACACATTCAAACAAATCTACGAACCCCAGGCAGAAAAGCACGAATGAAGCTTTTCTGCAGGTAAAAATAAAGTCTTTTAAAAGGGGGCCATAGTCCAGGGCAGCAGGCGGGCAACCAGGCTTCTCCAATGCAATGTGGCGAGATTGGTCTCGTCACATCTCTCCCCTTTTCCAAACAGACTAACAGGGTATCTGACCTCCTGCCGGTCAGTGCCCTTGTTAGTCCAGCAGCCCACCCACAAAACATAATCAACAGCACAGCCCACCCACAATAAATGGTTACTACACCTGGGTAAAGGAGAAGCTTGTCCATGTCCAGGTGCCTCACCACGGCTGTGCTGGGTACGGGTACGCTGACTGGGTGGGTTGCTGCGTGGGCAGAGACCAGCGGCACTCTGCCCTGTTGCCAGCGCTACTGGGAGGGTAGCCTGGTTGAAGCCTGGTTGTTGGAGGAGGAGACCGACTGTCTCCCCTTTAACTACACTGCTCTGCTGCTGGAGACCGACTGTCTCCCCTTTAGACACACAGCTCTGCTGCTGGAGACCGACTGTCTCCCCTTTAGATACACCGCTCTGCTGCTGGAGACCGACTGTCTCCCCTTTTGTTGCACAGCTCTGCTGCCGGAGGGGGAGACCGACTGTCTCCCCTTTGGATACTCTAAGCTGTCGCTGGGGAGAGGGGGTAACAGGCTCCTCTCCTGATAGAACACTCTGCCGCTGGGGAAAGGAGACTGAGCTCTCTATTCCCTGCCCATTAATGATCCGCCGCTGGGGAGAGGTGGTAGTAAGCTCCTCTCCCATACATACTTTCATCCTCTGTGGAGGGAGACCGACTGTCTCCGCTCCCAATACAGTTTCCTGCTGCTGGGGAAAGGAGACTGGGCTCTCTATTCCCGGTAGGACACTCTGCCGCTGGGGAATGGAGACTGGGCTCCCAATTCCCTGCTGTATCTCCCGCTGGGGAATGGAGACTGGGCTCCCAATTCCCGGCACATCACTCGGCCGCTGGGGAATGGAGACTGGGCTCCCAATTCCCAAAAAATCACGCTGCTGCTGGGGGGCAGGAACAACTACCTCTGCCCCCTGTAGCTCAGCCTGCCGCTGGGGAGGGAGGACGCTGCTCTCCTCTCCCTGCACTTCACACTGCCTTCCTGGCATCTCACTCTGCTGCTGGGGGGCAGGAACAACTACCTCTGCCCCCTGTAACTCAGCCTGCCGCTGGGGAGGGAGGACGCTGCTCTCCTCTCCCTGCACTTTACACTGCCTTCCCGGCATATCACTCTGCTGCTGGAGGGCAGGAACAACTACCTCTGCCCCCTGTAACTCAGCCTGCCGCTGGGGAGGGAGGACGCTGCTCTCCTCTCCCTGCACTTTACACTGCCGCTGGGGAATGGAGACTGGGCTCCCAATTCCCGGCATTTCACACTGCCACTGGGGAATGGAGACTGGGCTCCCAATTCCCTGCAGGACCGGTGGAGAGACCTCGGTCCCATCTCTACCGGCCACCTGGGGTTCTTCCCAGAAAATATCAACAATGTCTTCCCAGCTGAATGGGTCTGGAACTGGATCTGCCACCTTGCTGTCCTGCTGAATCTTCTCAATGGAGTGGAAGAGATCTCGGTAGTCCTGCTCCAGTTCCCACTCCAGGGTTGCTAGGTGAGCCAGGTCTTGCTCAATGTCGTGAGTGTCGTCCCAGTCATACCTGCTCTCCCTCCACTCCAAGAGATCACTGAACCGTGCTTGTGTAGGGCTCCCAAATTCAGGCTCTGAAAAAGCCTCCCATAACAAGCCAGGACCATCAAACTCCTCTCCCTCTGGCTTGTCATGCTCGGCTGTCCAGGGCAGGTACTGTGCCCCATACCACCAGAGCGCCTGGTAGGCATCTTCCAGCCAAATCTCCTGCCATACCCAGTGCTCCAATTCCTTCACCCATTCATCCAGGGGCTGCTCTCCCAGGAAGGGCATCCGCAGGGCCACTTGCTTCTGCAACCGCTGCTCTTCACTGGGGAGACTCTCGCCCCGCTGGTATTGTACATTATCCAGGGCCTGGTACCAGATGCCTTTCCTTAATGCATCCCGGCCATCCAGGTCCTCCTCCTCGTATGACACTGCTGGTTCCATTCTGTTGCTGTCAGGGTCGCTGTACTCAGACATGCGTTGCCCTCAAATTGTAAATCCACGGAATGGTGTTGCCTGTAGCTGTCCTGTAGTCTGTGGGAACGATCCCGCCGCTTGCCACCAATTGTAACGGACCGTTTTGCACAAAAGGGGAAAAAACCGCTTAGACGATAATCCCCCTTTCAGAGACAGGCACAGCTACTGTAGAATCACCAAAACTCACGAACTGAATACAAGTGAATGCTCCAAACTCCCGAACGGCATACAAGGGAATGCTCCAAACACTCGAACTGCATACAAGGGAATGGTCCAAACACTCGAACTGCATACAAGTGAATGCTCCAAACTCTCGAACTGCATACAAGTGAATGCTCCAAACTCCCGAACGGCATACAAGGGAATAAGGTAGCACTCCAAATACATGAACAGGAACCATACGAATTGCTGCTACCAGACGAACAGGAAAAGCTCCCAAGCGGCTTACACTCCTGGCAATCAGTCCTTAGCAGCATACAGTAAATCCCCCCAAAGACGAGACAAGGCTCCGTGTTGAGGGTCAAGCAGTGGTCTGTTTAATGAGGGCTACCTGCCCGGCTTCTATGCAGGTCTCCCACCTGGTGGACACTCCCCTAGGGGACCAAATGGGAGACTGTGACAAGGGACAGACAAGCAGACAAATAGGACACACAGTCACAGTATATTCCCACAATGCATCCTGGCTTCCTCCCCTCTGCCCTGGGAGATAATTGAGAAGTAACTCAATTATCTCCCAAGACAAAGGCAAAACTCCATTACACATGTGGGGACACAAAACCAGTATTATACTTTAAAATACATAAAGTAACATTTATTACATAAAACACAGACATGTAACATATCCCCAGATAGCTCAGGTCTGAGCGCACATTATTAAGCGAATGGCGCTCAGACCACACGAATACAGTTTAATCGCCATGGAGCCAAAGTCTTACAGTCAGTTTCATACGAATGGGCTCCATGGGATTCCTATCTGGGGTATAACACATTCAAACAAATCTACCGAACCCCAGGCAGAAAAGCACGAATGAAGCTTTTCTGCAGGTAAAAAAAGATGTCTTTTAAAAGGGGGCCATAGTCCAGGGGCAGCAGGCGGGCAACCAGGCTTCTCCAATGCAATGTGGCGAGATTGGTCTCGTCACAATCACATTCACATAAAATTACATATTCACAATCAATCCATTCAGGGGAACAACATATTAAAAAATGGCATGAATCCGACCAGGGGTTCAAAAGTTAGTAAAAAGTATCTTTTGTACCCTGGCTGGCAGCATGGCTATCTGGCTCAAACAGGTTTTACAGAGCCCTCTGTCCTGGACAATGGGGAAAGTAATCCAATTATCCAGGGATAGAGGCAGACTCCATTGAGCACATGGGGACACAAAGACAGTAAAACACTTTAAAATACATCAGGTAAGACACCTTACATTAAAACTATACATTTAACATATCCCCAGATAGCTCAGGTCTGAGCGCACATTATTAAGTGAATGACCACACGAATACAGTTTAATCGCCATGGAGCCAAAGTCTTTACAGTCAGTTTCATACGAATGGGCTCCATGGGATTCCTATCTGCGGTATAACACATTCAAACAAATCTACCGAACCCCAGGCAGAAAAGCACGAATGAAGCTTTTCTGCAGGTAAAAAAGATGTCTTTTAACAGGGGGCCATAGTCCAAAGGCAGCAGGCGAGCAACCAGGCTTCTCCAATGCAATGTGGCGAGATTGGTCTCGTCACAATGGGATTATTGCATGTTTTGGGCTCCCTGTGATATGTTTTATAATACTGTATTTCTCTGCCTGTGATAATTATATTAACCATTGTGTTCAGTAATCATATCACAGGCAGAGGGGAGGATTTTGTGTAGGAGTGTCTGTGTGTATTCTATGGATTGATTGGTTGTATTTCAGAACCCTGTGGGCAGTACTATGTTTGTGGATTGTGAATAAAAGAGGCTGTATGTGCCAGTTCTACTTCACCCTCAATTTGGAGTCCTGTCCCTTATTGGGGGAATCTGCTACAAGCTATGCTTGTCATACTCCCTTGCTAAATCACTGCTAAGCTCTTGTAAGAGCTTGTTCCTGCCTTGCTCTCTAGAGGAGTCTACGGTGGTTATGGTGTCGGCTGGAGTGCTTGGAGTCCTCAGGAAGCGCTAGGAGCATCCTTCAACGGAGGTACCCAGTCGGGGTGCCAGTTGATCCGTTACAATCATGCACAGCTGTGGATTTAGTAATACTGCAAACAGAGCATGCATTCCAGAGGGCAGTGTGGAAAGTGGATTTAAAGGAAGAGTAGAGTGAGATGGGTATGAGATTGGAGTGATTGTTGGAGTTAGCACATGAAGGGTTTGCACGTGTGGCACCGGGGTTTGGAGAAACATCACCAGCTGCTAGGAGTAGAAGGATTGAAAGGAAGAGAAGATGGGAGTAGGATTTAAAGGTTTTGTGAGAGTGTTTATATTTTTAGGATTTAGAAGGAGATGGTGGAGATAAGTTGGAAAGGTACAAGTGGAGTGCATGGGATGAATAAAGAGGGGAGGGAAGTAGGGTGGGAGCAATAAAAATTGTGTCAGCAGGAATTTAGCTTTGGACGAACATAAATTAAACTCTATTAAATTAAACTCTAAAGCATGGCTGTCAGGAGGATCACCAGAATTATCCATTTGAGAGAGGATTGAAGTGCAGGGTATTCTCTTTCATTGTTCAAACTGAGCTCAACTCCTGATGCATGGAGAAAAGGCCTTCACAAGCCTCTGCTATTGTGTACATAGTTTATACTGAGGAGGTTGAGGAGGCGGTGACCGTGGCGGTGTAGGTGGAAGCAGCGGTGGAGGAGGAGGTAGCCAACACTGTTTTATATATATATTTTTTGATTGGGGTAGCCCCCAAAATATTGGGACATATAAAAAAAGAAACATTTGAGGCCTGCGGTGCATTTCTTGCAGTCCAATAACGCCATCAGGTTTTTAAAACTGTCCGTCTCCACAAGGCCACAAATTTTGAAATGCTGGCATTCAGGGCCAGGGCTGCGGGTGGCTAGGGGGGTACTTCCTCTTTCTCTCCAGTGTTTGGGAGATGGACAGCTGAACGCTTCCATGGGACAGTGTGGAGATGCTGGACAATTGTGTACCTGGCCTATGCTGGTGCAGGAACCCACCCTCCGGGCCACTTGTGAATGACAGGCCTGATAACCGTGGAAATGACCCCTCTTCCTCCTTCTCTTCCTCCTGTGCCAAATCCTCTTCCATCATCACCCGAAACGTTTTTTTAAGGAGACATAGAAGCGGGATAGTAAGGCTGAGAACGGCGTCATTGGCACTGACCATGTTGGTGGAGTACTCGAAACAGCGCAACATGGCACACAGGTCTTGCATGGAGGCCCACTCATTGGTGGTGAAGTGGTGCTGTTCCGCAGAGCAACTGACCCGTGCGTGCTACAGCTAAAACTCCACTATCGCCTGCTGCTGCTCGCACAGTCTCTCCAGCATGTGCAAGGTGAAGTCCCACCTTGTGGGCACGTCGCATATGAGGCGGTGAGCGGGAAGGCCAAACTTACACTGCAGCACAGACAGGCGAGCAGCAGCAGGGTGAGAACGGCAAAAGTGCGCACAGACGGCACGCACTTTCTGCAGCAGCTCTGATATATATGGGTAGTTTTTCAGCAATTTATGCACCACCAAATTCAGCACATGCGCCAGGCAAGGGATGGGCGTCAAAACGGCTAGCCCCAGAGCTGCTACGAGATTTTGCCCATTATCGCAAACCACCGGGCCGGGCTTGAGGCTCAGTTGCAACAACCACTCATAGGTCTGTTGTTCCATGCCCGTCCACAGCTCCTGTGCGGTGTGGGTTTTTTCCCCCAAACATATGAGTTTTAAAACAGCCTGCTGTTATTTCCCCCTGGCTGTGCGGAAGTTGGTGGTGAAGGTGTTACGCTGACCGGATGAGGAGGTGGTAGAGGAGGAGGAAGCGGATTAGGAAGAGGAGGCAACAGGAGGCAAAACTGTGTACCCAAATAAAGATTGTCAAACGTTGTATCCTGGAACTGTGTCCCATCCAGTTACTGGGGAAATGGGTCTGACCTATTCTAATCAAAGAGAATAACCATCGGTTACCCAGGTCCCTCTTCAATTGGTGGCAAGCGGCGGGATCCCATGTCACTGCCAACAGACCAATGGACTACAGTGCTGTAAAGCGACCTGCAGGACTTGAGTGGAGCCACATCGCTGAGTGGGAGTTAGTCTCTGCAGCTGTAAAGTCAGTATGGGAGATCAAAGATGGCCGCCGCCACGTGTTCGGCAAACGAACAAAGGCCACCCAGCATTGTCAATTAAGCTGCTGTTAACCGCAGCTTCTGTGAGGTAAATTGCCTGCACACTCCCACTTCTGGGTGGTCTGCCTGTGTGGTACTTGGTTCAGTAAGCCCCATTTACTGAACCAAGTGGGAAATAGCCAGGCACAAAGGGTTTTAAGCAGGTCTGGGGACACAGGGGACACAGGGGACACCGTCTTAAAGGGGCAGTGTCCCCAACAAGTCTGGGAACACCGTCTTAAAGGGGCAGTGTCCCAATATTCCTGACGCCCCAAAAAGGTGCTTAAAGGGCCAGCACCAGTCCCATAAAGAGTCCATAAGCCCCAATATGCCCACCGACAGTCTTAAAGGGCCATACACACCAAATAAAAGTGCATATATTTTCACAGTCTCCCAGGGGCCATAGTCATGTGGAAGGAGGCTGGCAAATAGGCTTCTCCAGAACCCAGGGAAGCAGGGCAATTTGCCATTTAAAGGGCCAGTTACAAATAGCAGTATGTAACATTGACGGTTCTATTTGACTCAGATATGAAGTTCACCGCAGGCCGCAAATGTTCTATTTAGCACCCAAAACAATTTGAATTTTTCAAAGTGCGCTGTAAGCACAGTGTTTGACAGTTCTATTTGACTCTGAGATATGAAGTTCACCGCAGGCCGCAAATGTACTATTTCGCATAAGCACCCAAAACAATTAGAATTTTTCAAAGTGCGCTGTAAGCACAGTATTAGACAGTTCTATTTGACTCTCAGATATGAAGTGCACCGCAGGACGCAAGTGTACTATTTAACACCCAAAACTATTAGAATTTCTTCAAAGTGCTCCGTAAGCACAGTGTTTGACGGTTCTATTTGACTCTCAGATATGATGTGCACTGCAGGACGCAAATGTACTATTTAGCACCCAAAACAATTAGAATTTTTCAAAGTGAGCTGTAAGCACAGTATTTAATGGTTCTATTTGACTCTCAGATATGAAGTGCACAGCAGGACGCAAATGTACTATTTAACACCCAAAACAATTTGAATTTTTCAAAGTGCGCTGTAAGCACAGTGTTTGACGGTTCTATTTGACTCTCAGATATGAAGTGCACCGCAGGACGCAAATGTACTATTTAGCATTAGCACCCGAAACAATTTGAATTTTTCAAAGTGCGCTGTAAGCACAGTGTTTGACGGTTCTATTTGACTCTCAGATATGAAGTGCACCGCAGGGCGCAAATGTACTATTTAGCACCCAAAACTATTCAAATTTTTCAAAGTGCGCTGTAAGCACAGTATTTGACGGTTCTATTTGACTCTCAGATATGAAGTGCACCGCAGGACGCAAATGTACTATTTAGCATTAGCACCCGAAACAATTTGAATTTTTAAAAGTGAGCTGTAAGCACAGTATTAAATGGTTCCATTTGACTCTCAGATATGAAGCGCACCGCAGGACACAAACGTACTATTTAACACCCAAAACAATTAGAATTTTTCAAAGTGCGCTGTGAGTACAGTGTTTGACGGTTCTGTTTGACTCTCAGATATGAAGTGCACCGCAGTCTGCAAATGTACTCAGTGGTGTATCCTGGTTTTGTGCTGCCCTAGGCAGGACAAAACTCAGGCACCCCCCCGCGCCACCCCCACCCGCGCAACCGCCACCCAACCTTCCCCCCTGCTCCGCCTTCTAAATACACACACATTCACTGACAGATACGCATTCACTTGCTAACAGAAACACACAGTCACTAACAGACACACACTCACACACTCACTAACAGACACACACACTCACAGGCAAACACACACACACACTAACAGGCACTAACAGACATCCACACTAACAGACATCCACACTAACAGACACACACACACACTAACACTAACATACATACACTAACATTAACATACACACTAACACTAACAGACACACACACTAACACTAACAGACACACACACTAACATACACACACACTAACATACACACACTAACACACTACACACTAACATACACACACACACACTAACAGACACACTAACATACACACACTAACAGACATCCACACACACACACTAACATACACACACTAACACTAACATACACACACACTAACATACACACACTAACAGGCAGACATACACACACTCACTAGTGTTTTTTTTTGTTTTTTTATTTAACCCCCCCCCAGCCTCCTTACCTTTGGTAATGCTGGGGGGGGTTCTTCCTC
The DNA here is from genome assembly GCA_933207985.1 of Pelobates cultripes. Lineage (NCBI taxonomy): Eukaryota > Metazoa > Chordata > Amphibia > Anura > Pelobatidae > Pelobates > Pelobates cultripes. Next base: position 206,742 of record OW240917.1, read on the forward strand.
TCCCTGGGGTCCAGTGGCTGCAGGGCGGCGGGCGGGCGGGCGGCCGGCGAGGGAGCTCTTCCCCTGAGCGCTCTGCTCTGCTCAGCTCCCTCGCGCGCCGCCAGCAGAGTGAGGCTGGGAGCCGGAATATGACGTCATCTTCCGGCTCCCAGCCTCACTCTGCTGGCGGCGCGCGAGGGAGCTGAGCAGAGCGCTCAGGGGAAGAGCTCCCTCGCCGGCCGCCCGCCCAGCGCTGCAGCCACTGCCGCCCAGCGCCCAGAATGTCTGTTAGCCGCGAGGCTAACAAGACATTTGCCCTGGGCATTTGGGGGCGGCGTTTTTTGCCGCCCCCTGAAAAATGCCGCCCAAGGCAAATGCCTTGTTTGCCTCGCGGCTAATACGCCCCTGAATGTACTATTAAGCACCCAAAACAATTTGAATTTTTCAAAGTGCGCTGTAAGCACAGTGTTTGACGGTTCTATTTGACTCTCAGATATGAAGTGCACCGCAGCACGCAAATGTACTATTTAGCACCCAAAACTATTCAAATTTTTAAAAGTGCGCTGTAAGCACAGTTTTTGATGGTTCTATTTGACTCTCAGATATGAAGTGCATCGCAGGAGGCAAATGTTCTGTTTAGCATTAGCACCCAAAACTATTAGAATTTTTCAAAGTGCTCCGTAAGCACAGTGTTTGACGGTACTATTTGACTCTCAGATATGAAGTGCACCACAGGACGCAAATGTACTATTTAGCATTAGCAACCGATACAATTTGAATTTTTAAAAGTGAGCTGTAAGCACAGTACTTGACGGTTCTATTTGACTCTCAGATATGAAGTGCACCGCAGGACGCAAATGTACTATTTAGCACCCAAAACGATTCAAATTTTTCAAAGTGCGCTGTAAGCACAGTATTTGACGGGTCAGTATGGGCCGGTGGGGAGATCAAAGATGTGTATTTTGTATATTTTGGCCCCAGCAGCACCCTATAATGAATACATGTTCAGGTGAGTGCAGCCCTCTTGGATTTGTTTATATATACACTCATGTCCATAAATATTGGGACATCAACACAATTCTAATCTTTTTGGCTCTATACACCACCACACTGGATTTGAAATGAAATGAACAAGATGTGCTTTAACTGCAGACTTTCAGCTTTAATTTGAGGGTATTTACATCCAAATCAGGTGAACGGTGTAGGAATTACAACAGTTTGTATATGTACCTGTGACAGATTCATCTGCATTGTTGGTTCGTCTGTTTCCCTTTGTTCGCGGAATTGCCTGTTCATATACCCCCGTTCGTGTATTTGCAAAATTCCGATTGAAACTACCGAACGAACGACCACCCAGGAGAGGAGTGTGCTGCTGGTTAACCTCTTGGCCCCAATTAGAACGTTGTGGTTAACCGCAGACACCTCTCCATTCCATTCGTATGGGTGGTCATCGTTCGCATGTCGACCACGAGGCAGCGGCCATTTTGGGACATACGAACACAGAGCGGTGTTCGGTACAAACTGTATGGAACTAAAAACAGACACTTAAACTACCGAACACCGCTGAAAAGCTGCTGCCTACCTTCCTTTTCGACAAGGCATGCGAACGTCGGTCGTTCGGGAGTTTTATTCAGTTGTATGGACTTTTACCCCGACAGCCATCCCATGGAGTCATTCGTATACCGAAGGACTGGTGAAAGACTTTGACTCCATGGCGATTCGACTAGATACATCGGATCTGAGCGCTATTCGGTGAAAACATGCCCTCAGATCCAGGCTGTCTGGGGATACGTTACACGAACCATATGCATTCGGTATTTCTGTAGTTATGTATTTTAATGTCTTTTTGTTACTGTAATTTAAGATGGCGATGGTCTCTACCTTGGGAGATAATTAGGTTTCTTCCCCAATTATCTCCAAGGTAAAGAAGACGGAATTATGGGCAAGATGGGAAGGGCTATTATTGAAGCCACTGCGATTGGCTACTGTCCAATATGTGTTACAGTCTTCCACAAGGTCCCCTCGGGGAGTGTCCACCTTGTGGAGACCTGCATAAATACCGGGCAGGTAGCCCCCATTAAACAGATCTTCATTTGACCCTCAAGACGGAGCTTGGTCTCGTTTGTGGGGGGAATTATTATTGGGACAGCGCTTTTGTTATTTCTAGCTGTGGAAGGCGTTCGACTGTTTGGCTGATCGGGAGTTGCCGTGTTCGCGGACTTCGTTCGGGAGTTTGGCGATCGGCTGGATTTAAACTGCATTTCTGGAGAAGGGGATTATTGCCTAAACGGCGGCTTCATCTACCCGACGGTACGTGTCGTAACAGTGCCTTCCACTTTTTAAGGGACCAAATGTAATGGGACAGATTAACAGTCATAAATCAAACTTTCACTTTTTAATACATGGTTGCAAATCCTTTGCAGTCAATTACAGCCTGAAGTCTGGAACGCATAGGCATCACCAGATGCTGGGTTTCATCCCTGGTGATGCTCTGCCAGGCCTCTACTGCAACTGTCTTCAGTTCCTGCTTGTTCTTGGGGCATTTTCCCTTCAGTTTTGTCTTCATCAAGTGAAATGCATGCTCAATCGGATTCAGGTCAGGTGATTGACTTGGCCATTGCATAACATTCCACTTCTTTCCCTTAAAAAACTCTTTGGTTGCTTTTGCAGTATACTTCGGGTCATTGTCCATCTGAACTGTGAAGCGCCGTCCAATGAGTTCTGAAGCATTTGGCTGAATATGAGCAGATAATTTTGCCCGAAACACTTCAGAATTCATCCTGCTGCTTTTGTCAGCAGTCACATCATCAATAAATACAAGAGAACCAGTTCCATTGGCAGCCATACATGCCCACGCCATGACACTACCACCACCATGCTTCACTGATGATGTAGTATGCTTTGGATCATGAGCAGTTCCTTTCCTTCTCCATACTCTTCTCTTCCCATCACTCTGGTACAAGTTGATCTTAGTCTCATCTGTCCATAGGATGTTGTTCCAGAACTGTGAATGCTTTTTTATTTTGTTTTTTTAAATTTAATTTCTATTGTTAGTTGAATGCAAATAAAACAAGTAACATGGCAGTTGTATAACGGAGTGGTGAGACATGCAGGTCTCCATTTGTTCTTTTTTTTTCTTTTCTTTTTTTTGTCAACCAATATACATCCATATCATGTTTTTTGGATTCGCAGATCCGATTTGGTTAAGCTTACATTAGAGTGTAGACTAAGCGTAGTGTTCTTGCGCTATGTGATCTGGAGAACCTGTTTTACCTGTTTGCCTGTAGGTAGTTAAGCGTCATAGATCTATATTAATATTTGTGAACAACGGGACACGCAGGTCCCTTCAACATTTAGTTAGTGTAATCCTGGCGAGTCTGTCATGCTCCTGTGATCTTTTACTGCCCCGTTAATAGGGCGTTGTTTGGTGGTTTTTATCTGTGTATAGCAGTTTTACCATTCATATTTTCAGATTTAATGTGGTCTACTAGTGACTGCTGTATGTGTGAGTTGTTCTCCTGTGTGGTGTGTCTCCCCCTTGTCTTGGTTGTGTGTTTGTTCGTTTTTTGTGTTGGCTAGTGTCCATCTCCACTGGTGGATCTGGGGGGTCGACCCTGTGGTGTGTGTTGGTTAACCTTAGGTTGGACTTCTCACTAGAGGTGTAGTGTGGGGTCTTGTATCCACATGGGTTCGTTTTTTACTCTTTAGCCTCCCCCTTTACTGTCAACATCAGGAGTCCTTGTGTCTGCCGGGGCATTTATCCGATGCGGTCTTTGCTGGGGGGTTGTTGGGTGTCTTATCTGTTGTCTGGTGGAGTCTTTGGTGTCGTATTTGTGTGACTGGCCCTGTGGTTTGAGGCGTAAATGCGTTTATGTGGTTTATGTTTATGTGTGTACTGTATGAGTTATGAGGTGGATCTCTATGTGGGAGTGTGTTAGTTATGTTTTGTGCTTGTGTGAGTCTGTGGTGGTGCATGTTGTCATTTTCTTCCATTTCTTTTTTTCGGTGCTTTTTGGCCTTGCTATACTCTCTTTTCAAGGGTTGTGAGTGTGTCTGTTTACCCTTCTTTTAATAGCTTACTCACTTACTCCCGCCCCCTAGGTCTTTGCTCTTTCAACTTGCCCATTGTCTGGTCCCTGGGTAGTCTCATCCCCTGTGTGTGTCTGCTCCCATCTGGGCCTCTGCCCCGCTGCGACAGGTGAATAGGGGGTAGGCTTGGGTGCAGTGGGGTCGTGTCCGGTGACTCCAGGTGCCCCGTCTCCCGCTCCCCCTGCCCCCATCTAGGCGGCAGTTGTGGTGAAGGCTTTTTTAGATGTTGTTTGGCAAACTCTAATCTGGCCTTCCGGTTTTTGAGGCTCACCAATGGTTTACATCTTGTGGTGAACGCTCTGTATTCACTCTGGTGAAATCTTCTCTTGATTGTTGAATTTGACACACATACACCTACCTCCTGGAGAGTGTTCTTAATCTGGCAAACTGTTGTGAGGGGTGTTTTCTTCACCAGGGAAAGAATTCTTCTGTCATCCACCACAGTTTTTTTCCGTGGTCTTCCGGGTCTGTTGGTGTTGCTGAGCTCACCGGTGAGTTTTTTCTTTTTAAGGATGTTCCAAACAGTTGATTTGGCCACACCTAATGTTTTTGCTATCTCTCTGATGGGTTTGTTTTGTTTCTTTCAGCCTAATGATGGCTTGTTTCACCGATAGTGACAGCTCTTTAGATCTCATATTGAGAGTTGACAGCAACAGATTCCAAATGCAAATAGCACACTTGAAATGAACTCTGGACCTTTTATCTGCTCCTTGTAAATGGGATAATGAGGGAATAACACACACTTGGCCATGGAACGGCTGAGCAGCCAATTGTCCCATTACTTTTGCTCCCTTGAAAAGTGGGAGGCACATATACAAACTGTTGTAATTCCTACACCGTTCTCCTGATTTGTATGTAAATACCCTCAAATTAAAACTGAAAGTCTGCAGTTAAAGCACATCTTGTTCATTTTATTTCAAATCCATTGTGTTGGTGTATAGAGCCAAAAAGATTAGAATTGTGTCGATGTCCCAATATTTATGGACCTGACTGTATATATATATATATATATATATATATATATATATATATACATATACACGCGGCGTGTTTGTGCTTTAGGGTGCACACCCTAATGCAATAGGCTGTGCACTCCTATGGCAGGACGCAAATGTACTATTTAGCATAAGCACCCAAAACAATTTGAATTTTTAAAAGTGCGCTGTAAGCACACTATTAGACGGTTCTATTTGACTCTCAGATATGTAGTGCACCGCAGGCCGCAAATGTACTATTTAGCACCCAAAACAATTTGAATTTTTCAAAGTGCGCTGTAAGCACAGTGTTTGACGGTTCTATTTGACTCTCAGATATGAAGTGCACCGCAGGCCACAAATGTACTATTTAGCATTGGCACCCAAAACAATTTTAATTTTTCAAAGTGCGCTGAACCGAACGTAGATCGCCCTGAAGGGGTCAATTAGCCTCAACGTTCTAAGTGCAGACACACGCCGTGGTGTAGGTGGTCTTCGTTCGGGAGTTTGAATACGGTGAAAATAGTCGACGAACGAGGCCATCCTGAGGCAGTCAATTAAGGTTGTGGTTAACCGCGAACCGCAGCTTCCCGGTGGTCCTCCATTCGGTTATTTCCGAGGTCAACAGGGTTAAGTGGCGGCACACGCTAGGGGCCGGGTGGTCTGAGTTCGTATGCACAAATATGTAATCCTAGTTGTTCGTGTAAATGGAGTATAGGTAACAATAATACCGAAAGAACCGACTTCGGTAACTTAACATAGGGTAATCCAATACGGGTCTGTGGAGTGTCCGTAACAGTGCTCCATCCTAGTGGAACACTCTGGCAGACACCGTCCGACCCCTCGTCGGGGCAGACTAAGGCTGTCCAGACTGGTGGGTTATGCTGGACTGAGATCTGTATGTCGAGATAACCCGTCTGCATTACCGTTCTGTTTTCCAGGTCGGTAGGTGATGGTAAAATTAAAGGGTTGTAAGGATAAGCTCCAACATAAGAGCCTGCCGTTGTCCCCAGAGACCCGATTTAACCACACCAGCGGGTTATGATCGGTTACCAATGTGAATTCTTGTCCATATAGGTAGGGAGTCAGTTTCTTTAGTGCCCACACCAGGGCCAAACACTCCTTTTCCACCGCGGCATAACTGACCTCGCGTGGTAGGAGCTTTCGGCTGATGTAGGCAATCGGGTGCTCCCCTCCATCGTCTCCTACTTGGCTGAGGACTGCCCTCAGCCGAACATGGAAGCGTCTGTGTGGAAAATGAAACGTTTGTTAGGGGCTGGGGCAGCCAAAACGGGAGCATTAACAAGAGCATTAACAAGAGCACTTTACTTAGAAACATGCAATAAACATGCATGGCAACTAGCTATGATATAGGTAGTGTCCCCCTTCTTTTCTATTATCTGGTACGGCCCTTGCCAGGCAGCTTGTAGTTTGTCTGCCTTGATGGGTTTAAGAACCAGCACCTTCTGTCCTATGGTGAAGCTCCTGGTTCGGGTGCCCGGGTCATACCATACTTTCTGTCTCCGCTGAGCCGACTGGAGATTAGCCTGGACCGACCTGGCTAATTGCTCCATTCGGTCTCTTAGCTCCAGCACGTATGGTACGATGGGGACCCCGGCATTCTCGGTCTCCCACTGCCAGTGCTCTCGGATCAGGTTTAGGGGTCCCCTTACCTGGCGTCCGTATAGCAGCTCGAAGGGAGAGAACCCTGTAGTTTCCTGGGGGACCTCCCTGTATGCGAACAGGAGGTGCGGTAGGAAACGTTCCCAATCCCTATACTCCTAAGCGAAGGTTCTTAGCATCTGTTTAAGGGTCCCATTGAACCTCTCACAGAGCCCGTTCGTCTGGGGATGATAGGGGGTGCTGAGAAGCTATTTAACCTTACACACATGCCAGAGCTGCTGGGTTAATTCGGCAGTAAACTGAGTGCCTCAGTCGGATAGGATTTCCTTGGGAAACCCCACCCGAGAGAAGACCTGCACTAACGCGTTAGCTATAGCGTCTGCCTGAATGTTAGGTAGAGCCACCACTTCAGGATACCTGGTAGCGTAGTCCATTACGGTCAGAATACACCATTTACCGGAGGGACTAGGGGTAGCCAGTGGCCCCACTAAATCAATAGCAACCCGGCTGAATGGCTCTTCTTTAATGGGCATATTCATTAAGTGTGCCTTAGGATGGTCTCCCCTCCTTCCTATGCGTTGACACACATCGCATGTGCTGCAATGGGTCCGCACATCTACGTGAACCCCAGGCCAGAAGAAGGTATGGGTAATACGGCGAAGGGTGCGGGTTACGGCCAGGTGTCCTGCTAAGGGAATATCATGTCCTATCCTGAGTATCTCCTGCCGATATTTGTACGGGACTACCATTGTCGTCTATGTTTTCCCTTCTTTTCGGTTAACCGGTACAGTTTCCCTTTCTCCCATCTAAATGTCTCGTTATCTAGCCCCCCGCCCCTCCAGAGTCATTTTTTCCCCTATACTTTTGCAAGGTCGGGTCAGATTTGGATTCGTGTTCAAAGGTGGCGGGAGTATCCCAGGGTATGGGGTCTGACGGGGCAATCAGGTTCGGAGTGAGTCTTACCTGTGGTTCCCGCACTGGTGAAAGATCAGGCTGATTCCTGGCTTGTGCTTGGGTAGTCACCGGGTGAGCCTCGGAGTTACGCTGGTGCGTAAGCCGAGGTCATCGGTCCCAGATTATTGCCCAATAGTACCTCTGCTGGTAAATTATCCATAATCCCGACGTTCACAGTGCCTTTTCCCGCCCCCCAATCCAAATGGACCTTGGCGGTCGGGATTTTGTATACGTCTCCCCCAGCCACTCGAACGGAAAAGGTTTGTCCGGAGCGCTTGTGCTCTGGTACCAAGTGGCTCTAAACTAAAGTTATGGTAGCTCCAGTGTCTCTCAGTCCCTCAGTGGAGTGACCCTCGAGCCATACTTTTTGCCTGTGATGTTGGCGGTTGTCGGAGGCAGCATATACGGGGTCAGCCTCATGGAGAGGTCCCAGGTATTCTTCCATGGGACCCTCTTGGTTAACACATAGAGCCGTGGCGGGCCGGGACTATCCATGGAATTATTATAAGTCCTGGGGGTTTGATGGTGGTTGTTGAGGGGGCAACTTGCCATGAGATGTCCCGGTTGTTTGCACCAGTAACAGGTTGGTCGTGGGTGTTCGGTAGTATGGCCACCTGGTGTTTCCAGCTGCCAAGTAGGTCCTGTGGGTACGGGAGCCCTGAAGTCCGGTCGTGCCGGCGTTCGGTAGGTTTCTCGGTTTTCCGTACGAATCGTTGGCCGGTAGTTGTTACTTTCATGCAGTCGTGAGTCACAATGTTCGTTAGCTAGCGTAGCTGCCTCCGTGAGGGTAGTGGCATTGTTGATCTACCCCATTGTAGAAATGCTCTAAAATAAATAATTGTAATACTTCCTCACCCGTTATGGCTCGGCACCCTTTCATCCAGTGATCGGTTGCTCTCCTCATCCGATGAGCCAATTCGGTATGCATATCGTTCGGCTTCTTTTCCGTGCTCCTGAATTGCCTACGATACGTATCTGGGGTTACTGCATACCTTTGTAATAATGTATCTTTACTAGGTAGACAGTGTCCGAAATGCATCTAGGGCTCGGCCTGATAGCTTCCCGTCAGGATAGTGGGCCAATCCTCGCTGTGTATACGATGAAGCGCACATTGCACATTGCCTCTCATCGATCCCCCTCTCATTCTCTAGGAATGATCGGAACGCTGCATGGGGAATCTTTGGCTTCCCAGCCCTTTCTGCCAGGTCCACTACCATCCCTGCCACGGGGTTTTGCTGGGGTGGGTTTAAGTTCATCTCGTGTGCTCTGGCCTCTGAACCATCTGTATGCCTATTCGTGGTGGATTCTATTTTGCCTTCCTTTCATGTAAATGGCTGTTTCCATAGCCCATGCATACGAATGACCCATTTTACCGAACAAACCTACCGAATGGATGGCCACCCAGGATAGAAGTGTGCTGCTGGTTAACCTCTTGATCCCAATTAGAATGTTGTGGTTAACCGCAGACACTTCTCAATTAAAACCGAATACAGGGTGGCCGTCATTCGCATGTCGACCACGAGGCAGCGGCCATTTTAGCTTGCACGAAAGACCAGCAGTGTTTTGCATTGATTTCATGGAACTAAAAACGGACACTTTTTCTGCCGAACACCGCTGAAACAACGGGTCGCCCTGCTCCATCGACGAAAGCATGCGAACACCGGCCGTTCGGGAGTTTGGAATCAAACGAAAAGACTTAACCCAGATAGCCTTTCCATGGAGTCAATCGCATACCGAAAGACTGTAAGAACTTTGACTCCATGGCGATTGAACTATGCGTATGGGATCTGAGCGCTATTCGCTTATAATATGCACTCAGATCCAGGCTATCTGGGGATATGTGATACGAATGCAGAGTGTTCGATGATTGTGAAATTATATATTTTTGTGTGTTTTCTGGTATTTTATTTAAGATGGCGATTTGTCTTTGTCCTGGAGATAATTGAATTACTTCTCAATTATCTCCAGGGCAGAGGGGAGGAAACCATATTGCATTGTGGGAAAAGTTTGTAACTGTATGTCTGTAATGTCCCCATGTCCATCTGTAATTACAGTCTCCCATTTGGTCCCCTAGGGGAGTGTCCACCAAGTGGGAGACTTGCATAAATACGGGCGGGTAGCCCACAGTAAAGCCAGATCCTGTTTGACCACCAATGCGGAGCGTAGTCTCGTTATTAGGGGGGATTTATTACCGACGACTAGAGACTGATTGCTGGAGCCGAAAGCCGCTTGGTGGATATACTTGTTCGGTGGCTAGCGGCGATTCGTGGATTTCTGTTTGGGAGTTTGGAGCCTCTTACGGATCCCGTTCAGGAGATTACCGCTTCCCCTGTTGGTGGTTCGTATACTGCAGTCTATGCGAACGGAGTTATTGATGTTGTGAAGGGGGAAGGTTAACTAAGCGGCGGTTTCCCTTAAAGACACCAGAGTAAATTTAGGGCTTGCTCTTCATATCTGAGAGTCAAATAGAAGCGTCAAATACTGCGCTTACAGTGCAGTTTGAAACATTCTTATTTTCTGGGTGCTAATCTGATTAATAGTAAATTTGGGGCCTGCTCTTCATATCTGAGAGTCAAATAGAAGCATCAAATACTGTGCTTACAGCGCAGTTGTAAAAATTCTAATTGTTTTGGTGCTAATCTGCTAAATAGTAAATTTGGGGCGTGCTCTTTGTAGCGGAAAGCTGTTTTCCCACAGACTATTTCCGCTGGTAATCCAAGTATGGCTCAGGAACAAGTAAGAGATCCAAGAGAGTAACAGGCACAATCAACAACATAATCCAAGAATATCCCATCACCTTTCCCAATAACTGGACGACACACAGTATCAGGAGCATAAGTGATCTTTTATTCCACATACCCTGCTTTTATGCTGTTCTCCCCTGCAAGGGAGAAACCCACAATAATTACTACAGTAACCAATCACATAGACGTTACCTCCTACACATCTCCTCCCCTCAGCTTAACAGATAACACAATTAAAATGTACACATTTTTCCCCAAGTTCTGGATGTACTCCAACCATACTAGGTACACCCCTAAATGATCTGGGTGAACAACATATTAAAAAATCACCCAGATCGGACCAGGGGTTCGGGAGTTCTGTGGAAGTAAACTTTTGACCGACCGCACAGGCAGCAGTAGCCGAAATTAGTTCCATACAGTTTGGCCTGGCGGTCGGTTTCCTTTCATGTGTTAAAAGCCCCAAAAATATATGCCATCCATGGCTCAGCTGGCATTCAGATGAATCCCCTTGTTCGTGGGATTTATCCTACCGAACGGCGGGCCGTTCGTGAGTTTCAGTCAGTATTTTCTGGAGCCCTGGAGGTTTTAGCGGTGTTCGCGTAGTCGAGTGTCCGATTTGAGTTCAAGACACTCGACGACCAAACACTGCTGTTCATGTGTTAAGATGGCCGCCGCCACGTGTTTGGGTGCCGAAATGGCGGCCACCCAGGGACTTAAACAATGCGTTTGTGCTTTTTCCAATGGGAATGCAATGAAACGAACGGGGAGGTTAATTACAGCCACGCTTCACATCATGGTGGTCTGGTTGTTCGGTACTTTGGTTCGGATGGTGAATTAAGCAGTTCAATTAAGTTTTATATGGCTTTTTACTGAACAACCAGACGAATGCTTTAACTGTATAATAAATCCACATGAAAGTCTTTAACAAAAATCCACACAAAAATCTTTGGGGTCATCAAGCAAATAAACAGGGAATATGCTGGAAAGCCAGAGGGTCTCTGCTACACTCTTTATCTGAGAGTCAAACAGAAGTGTCAAATACTGCACTTACAGCGCAGTTTGAAACATTCTTATTTTCTGGCAGTGTAACACCTTCACCACCAATTTCAGCACAGCCAGGGGGAAACGACAGCAGGCTGTTTTAAAACTCATATGTTTAGGGGGGAAAACCCACACCGCGCAGGAGCTGTGGACGGGCATGGAACAACAGACCGATGACTATGAGTGGTTGTTGCCACTGAGCCTCAAGCCCGGCCTGGTGGTGTGTGATACTGGGTGAAATCTCGTAGCAGCTCTGGGCCTAGCTGGTTTGCCGCACATCCCTTGCCTGGCGCATGTGCTGAATTTGGTGGTGCAGAAATTCCTGAAAAACTACCCAGATATATCAGAGCTGCTGCAGAAAGTGCGGGCCATCTGTGCGCGCTTTTGGCGTTCTCACCCTGCTGCTGCTCGCCTGTCTGTGCTGCAGCATAACTTCAGCCTTCCCGCTCACCGCCTCATATGCGACGTGCTCACAAGGTGGAACTCCACCTTGCACATGCTGGAGAGACTGTGCGAGCAGCAGCAGGCGATAGTGGATTTTCAGATGCACCTTGTGCAGAATAAACATTTGTACCAGCCTCACCCAGCCATTATTATACTCAAGTGCACTTTTTCTTTTTTTTTTTTTTCTTTTTTTTTATATGTTGTAGCGGAGAGCTGATATTTCACAGGTTATCTCCACTTAAGATCTTAGTGAGGCTCAGGAACAAGTATTATAAATCCATAAGGCAGTACTTTCAGCAGGCAAAACAATCCAACAATATCCCAACATCAATCCCAATGACTGGACGACACACAGCATCAGGAGCAGAACTGACTTTTAATCCACACAACCTCCTTATAAAGCATTCTCCCATGCAAGGGAGGGATTCACCATAATTAGGACAGTAACCAATAATGTCACAGTTACCTCCCACACATCTCCTCCCGTCAGTGTGACACATAATCCCATTAAACATGCTGTAGTTTTCCCTGAGTTCTGGATGTACCCCAAAGCAGTTAGAATAATACTTTGGGTACCCCCTGGTATCCCTGATCTGGGTGACTAACATATCCAAAATTCACCCAGATCGGACCAGGGGTTCGGGAGTTAGGTGGAGGGTGTAATTTGACCGATCGCACACGAGGTGGTATCCGAAAAAGGCTCCATGTGTTTTGGCCTTGCGGTCGGTCTCTGTTCGGAAGTTAAAAGACATAGAAATACCTGCCATCCACAGCTAACCATTCGTATTAATTCCCTTGTTCGGGACATTGATTTTACCGAACGAAGGGCTGACTAGTCCCTCTGTTTGTGAGTTATGGAACTCTGGAGGTCTCAGCGGTGTTCGATTGTTTGAGTGTCCGATTTGAGTTCCAGACACTCGACGACAAAACACCGCTGAGATTTTCATGCATAACGTGGGGATATTTATGGGATGATAATATTATACAGTTGAGAATTGCCCACTATTTCATTTCTCTTAGATCTTAGAGATCGTTATCACGTAAGTGAAATGTATTCCATACAAATAAAATCACAATTTGATATAAAAATAGATATAATTTATTGTGACAAATAAAATAATAATAATATTAGGCAGCATGCATGATAATAATCAGTGAATTTTTAGTATAACATCGTATACAATGGCAATGGCTAAACACAGTACAAAGCTACAGCGTCAACTGTCAAGACTTACACGATTTATGAGGCTACATCACAGACACAGAAAACTAAACTTCCAGCGAAAAGCCATAAAACCTTGGCTAACAGTTAGATCAACTGAGCAACCCTTTCAATGCTGGCTAGATCCTCCTAGGCATATAATATCCTATTCTCATGTGATTTTCAATTAAAATAACATTCGAACCAGCTCATTAATCATTTCCTGGAACCATCCAATAAGAATAATCTACCAGATTTTTAGAAAAGCTGAATTTTAATTTGTCTAAAAAGATATCTTATCTTATTTTAGAGCAAATCAATACACCTGGATAAAAACAGCGGTATGCTAACACGTGATACTATCACATTAATATATAATTATTCTTAATTCCACCTGCAGTATGGAATGTTTATAACTATATATTCTTTAGTTAACTAAGATTTCTAAATATTGAAATCTGACCGTGATTTATCCAGTCATATAACATGCTATTAGATTTTAATTAATTTAGATTAATTAAATAAAACCAGCATAATAACCAGTTATGTAGATATTCTCATCAGATGAGTAGGTAGTCCCAGGAACTTGGATGCGAGTATGATTGGTTGTATGGAGGTGTGCAAGTAATAGAGAAAAGTGATGTTGGTTAGAAAGTAATAGTAAAATTCTAAGTGTCAAGGAGTGTTTCTAGAGTTGTGTCCAAGAGAGTTTGAGGGTTAGTGCCAGAGTGTCCTGGATCTCTCTGAATGTCCGAATCTGAATGCCCAAAAACTAACCTCTCTCTTCCCTTTGTCCTAACTTTTAAAGGGCCAGACTCTCTGTACGTCATTAGTTGATAAGGCCAATAGGATACTGAAGGTGTGGTCAACCTGCAGATTGCAATTTAGATTATTCGTCCATAGAGGGCAGTCTCACCTCACTAAACCTTCCTATCCAGGAAAGAGTTAACTTTTCCTGATGACGATTTTGACGTCATTTGGCTTATCTAAAATAACTACCATAACTTAAATTTGTTGTCAGTTCAAAGCGTTTGCCCCAGTCATTGTGGCAACGACATTGATCGTAATTTCTAAAATTGACAGTTCTAAACTCAATTTCACCCCTTACTTACAATGGGTCCTTGTAAAATGTAGAGAGTAAAATTAATTACTTAGTCTTCTCTGTCACTATTTCTATTCTATTAATATTTAAACAGAGCATTCCATCGCCCTGCTTCATTGCTTATCACTTGGCCTGTTTACATAATGCATTCCTTAGCTCAGGCTAGTGGCTAGTTACAGAAAGGAAAGAAATTTTGTGTCTGTCTTGCCTGAAATCCAAAATGGAGTCCGCTCTGTTCTGAGTGACTCTGGCAATATACACTTTTAATTTCAATCTTAGCACAAAATGTCTGCCAATATAAATATCCTGACAGTAAGATGGTCGCCGCACGTGGTTCGTATGCCAAACAGCGACCACACAGGCACATACCAATGTATCAATTAAGCTGCGGTTTGCAGAGTGTGAACGCTTAACGAGGCGCACACTTCTCACTGGGGTGGTCTGATGGTTCGGTAGTTTCATTTATATGAAACTACCGAACAATCATACGAAACTACATACACTTTATAGACATACAGGGAAACAATTACACGAATACATTTTCAATACGAATTCCTAAGGACAGCCTTAATACAATCCACTACACTGCTCCCCCTTGCCCACAAGCTGGCATACACAGTCTGATCCAACACGGATCGGCTTGGGGATGCCCGGAGATGCTCACGGATCATTTCTCCAAGTCTGTCTGTCTCGACAACCCGTCAACATTTCCATTTTGTTTACCCGGGCGGTACTGAATGTTAGTCAAAGGGCTGCAGCGCCAAACTCCAGCGCAGCAGCCTGGCATTGTCCCCAGCCACCCGGTTCAGCCATACCAATGGGTTGTGATCCGTGAGCAATGAAAAGAGCTGTCCATACAAATACGGCTGCAACTTCTTTAGGGCCCACACCACAGCCAGGCATTCCTTCTCGATGGCGCCGTAGCTTACTTCTCTGGGTAACAACTTGCGACTGATGTAAGCCACGGTATGTTCTCCGCCATTGGCCCCGACTTGGCTCAGCAATGCCCCCAATCCAAACATAGACGCGTCTGTGTGAACAAGAAAACGTTTAGTTGGATTGGGCACTGCCAAGATAAGTGCATTTTTGGTAAGTGCATTTTTCAGATGTTGGAATGCCTGCTCACATTCCGGGGTCCAGGTTACTTGGCGGGGAAGGTTCTTATGGGTCAGGTCAGTAAGGGGTTTGGCCAGGGCACTATAATTGGGGACAAACTTCTTATAGTATCCCGCTGTCCCGAGAAATGCTAGCACCTGAGTCTTAGTCCTAGGAGTGGGCCATTGGGCTACGGCCTCTACTTTGGCTGGTTCAGGTTTCTGCTTTCCACAGCCCACTCGATGTCCCAGGTATTGTACCTTGGCCATTCCTATACTGCATTTGGCCGGTTTCAACGTCAGACCGGCCTCCCTAATGCTGTCTAGAACCACTCCTATATGGGCCAAGTGTTCCTGCCAGGTATTGCTAAAAATGGCAATAACGTCTAGGTATGCACAGGTGTAGTCCTGGAAACCATCGAGGAGTCGGTCCACCATCCGCTGGAAGGTAGCTGGAGCATTTTTCATCCCAAACAGCATGACTTTAAAGTGGTACAGGCCGAATGGGGTGACAAAGGCTGACTTAGGGATGGCGTCCAGAGCCAAGGGAATCTTCCAATACCCCTAACACAGATCAATAGTAGTGAGGTATTGGCCTCTGGCCATCCGGTCTAGCAGCTCATCTATCCTGGGCATAGGGTACGCATATGATACTGTCTTCTCATTCAACCTCCGGTGGTCCACGCAGAAGCGGGTCGTACCGTCCCGCTTTGGTACGAGAACTACGGGAGAAGCCCAGGGGCTGTCGGAGGGTTCAATCACCCCCAGTTGGAGCATCTCATCGATCTCCTTGTGCATATTCTACTGCACCGCTTCAGGGATGCGGTATGGGATTTGGCGCATGGGGAGTTGGCCTGGGGTTTCCACCCGGTGAGTGGCTAGAGGAGTGTACCCAGGCACATTAGAGAAAGTCTCCTGCTTCTCTCTTAGCAGCTGTTGTACCTCGGTACGTTCCTGTGGGCTCAGCCGGTCTCCCAGCACAACTTCCCCTAAATCTCCAGACAGCTGACCGTCTCCCAGTAGATCTGGGAGGGGGAGGCTGTCAAACTCATCAGAGTTGGGTGCACAAATAGCCGTCAACTCTTCTGAACGTTCCTGGTAGGGCTTCATCATGTTTACATGAAGCATGTGTCGCCCTCCAGTCCCTGCGCAGGGGCCAATTATATAAGTGGTGTCACATCTCTGTTCCACCACTTTATAAGGGCCTTGCCAGGCAGCCTGTAACTTATCATGTCGGACAGGTTTTAAAATTAAAACTTTCTGCCCTACCTGGAAGCTACCGTCCCTGGCGCCTCGATCATACCAGGTGCGTTGGCGCGTCTGAGCCGCTTGAAGGTTCTCCTTTACCGTCCTCATTAGCGCTTCAAGGCGGTCCCGGAGTGCCAACACATATGGTACAATGGGGGTACCGTCTGCGCTCCGGTCTCCCTCCCAATGCTCCCTAATTAGGTCCAGCGGCCCTCTTACTCTCCTCCCGAATAATAGTTTGAATGGGGAAAACCCGGTCGATTCCTGCGGCACCTCCCTGTAAGCAAAGAGGAGGTGAGGCAGGAATCACTCCCAGTCCCGGTGGGTTTCAGCAAAGGTTCGGAGCATTTGTTTTAATGTACCATTGAACCGCTCACAGAGCCCATTGGTCTGGGGATGGTAGGGGGCATTGATTATAGGCTTAACGTCACAGAATTTCCAGAGGTGCTGGGTGACCTCTGCAGTGAACTGAGTACCCTGATCCGAGATGATCTCCAGGGGTGTGACGGTAGTAGTCAATATCACCGTCTAGTATTCCTTTTCCCAATAGCATAATAACTTTAATAATCCACAAGAAGAAATATCGCTGTAATCGCCAAATAATCCACACATGAGCCAAGGCTTAATGCTGGAAAAAGACTGATTTTACTGGCACACAGGGCACACAATTTATGCAACACAAAACTCCTCTGGGCCAGGCTAGATAATTGGGTTTGAGCAACATGCTAGCCCAATTATCTGCTGGCCAGAAAATTTACAGTTTTTACAATTTTTTAAAACAATACTTTCCACATCACATATTAATATAAATTGTACATCCCTGGGTAGCTGATGGTCTGGGGAGCAACATACTTAAATTCCACAAAAATCAGTTCGGTAGTTTTCGTGTCACATCGTGTGGAAGTTTGACCGGCTCACTGCATGCTGGTATCCGATTTGGAGTTCCATGAAATTGGGGCTAAGAGCCGGTTTCCGTTCACGTCAATTTACACAAAAACTACCAGGGTTAAGATGTCGAGAGTTCGTGGAAATAAGTCAGGCGGGACTTCCATGGGGGACCGGGTCATGCTGGAGGGCTATGCCGAAAATAGTTCCAGGCGTTCGACGCCTAAGTCCCGCTGACTGGCCGTTCGGGAGTTTAAGATGGCCGCCATCCATTGTTCTTCACCACGTGTTCGGCTCCCGAAATGGCGGCCACCCGGGAACTCTCAATCAGGGCCGGCCTTAGGTGTTCAGGCGCCCTGTGCGAAACAATCTTGTGGCGCCCGCCACTCCCCTAGTCTCTTTTTGGACCCCTTCAAAAAATGTCAGGAGCATTCACAATCTGTCGCCTCCATCCCCTTCTACAAAACCCCTGCACCTCTTCACCAAAACCCCTGGCCACCACTTCATCAAACTCCTGGCCACCCCTTCTCCTTCATTAATCCCCTGGCCACCCCTTCATCAAACTCCTGGCCACCCCTTCCCCTTCATCAATCCGCTCCCACCCCTTCATCAATTCCTGCCACCACTCACCCCCTCATCAATTCCCTCCCACCCCTTTATCAGCCCTCTGCCCCCATTCATCAGCCCCCTGACCCCCTCATCAATCCCTTAACCCCCCTTTTCTCAGTCTTCTGCCCCCATTCATCAGCCCCCGACCACCTCATCAATCCTTTCCCATCCTTTCTCAGCCCTCTGCCCCATTCATCAGCCCTCTGACCCCCTTCCCACCCCTTTATCACTCACCTTTTCTCAGCCCTCTGCCCCATTCAACAACCCTCTGACCCCCTTTATCACCCCTTTTCAATCCCCTGCCAATTAATTCAACCCCAGGCCATCCCTACATTAATCCCTGCCAACCCTTCATTAGTCCTCTGCCCCCCTCATCAGTACCCTCCTACCGCTTTAACAGCTCTCTGCCCCCATTCATCAGCCCCCTGAACCCCTCATCAATCCCCTTCCCCCCTTTTCTAAACCCTCTGCCCCCTTTAATCAGCCCCAATCCCCCATTTTCAATTCCCTGCCGCCCTTCATCAGCCCCCTTAATAAATCCCCTGCCAATTAATCCAATCCCTGCGACCCCTTCCTCAATCCCTTGCACCCCTTCAACAAAAGCTATAAAAAAAAAAAAGTCACTCACAGTAAAGGCTGATGCTTGCTGCTCCCTGGACCGAGCTATCAGTTCACCTCTCTGCCGATTGAAGAGCAGCGGGTGCCATCCTCACTCCTTCCGCGGCGTCACGCAAGTACGCGGCATCACGCCTCCACGCTCCCCCACCACACTGCATCCATAAGTGGCTTCCTGGCCGCGGCTCTCTGCTCATAATTTGCAAGTCAAGTGCAAAGCAGCATTATGCACTTGACTTGCTCTGCATGTGAAACTCGGCCGGCCTGCGAGCTGTGTTGGCCGCCCGGCGCCCCTGTTGCCATGGCGCCCTGTGCGGCCGCACAGCTCGCACACCCCTAAGGCCGGCCCTGCTCTCAATTAACTTGCGGTTTCACACGTTTCTAAGGTCTAATTGCTACCCAGGGTGGTCCTCGTTCGGTAAAATAGCTATTTTACCGAACAAGGGATTTGGACGCACAGAAAATAACGAATGCACTAGTAATACGGGTAATAAATCTCACGAATACAACAGCAGGCAGGGAAGTAGTCGAATGAATTGAGGGTGATTCTTCACATGGGGTAACCCCATCCGGGAGAAAATCTGCATCAGTGCCTCAGCCACGGTTTCTGCGTGGATATTTGTCAAGACCACCGCCTCTGGGTAGCGGGTGGCGTAATCCACCACTGTTAAAATGTACTTCTTGCCAGAAGGGCTAGGTTTCCGAAGGGGACCTATGATATCTACGGCTATTCTATGGAATGGCTCCTCAATTATCGGTAGGGGATACAACTTTGCCTTCCGCCGGTTCCCCCTCTTCCCTCTGGCATGTATCGCAGGTACTGCAATATTTACGTACTTCCTGGCTGACTCCTGGCCAAAAGAAACTCTGGGTCAGTCGATGTCGGGTACGACTGACCCCCAAATGCCCGGATAGCGGAATGTCGTGAGCTATCCGGAGTAATTTGGCTCGGTACCTCTGTGGTACGACTAACTGCCTTAGCACAATCGGGTCTGACCCAGCTACCTGCTTGTCTGACTCTCTGTATAACAACTGCCTATCCCATACAAATCTTTCCCCCTCCGCCCCAGGTTGGTCAGAGGTGACTTTGTCTCTATATACCTGCAGGGTGGGGTCAGGGATCACCTCTGCCGCAAATTCGTTAGGAGGGGCCAAAGGGACACAGTCTAGGGAAGGGGAAGGCTCTCTTACCTGAACCTCTGGTAGTGTGTTGTAGGGTGCGGGCCTGTTGCCTGGTGACCACTGGATGTGCTTCCTCAGTGATTGTGGTTTGGGGCTTAAAAGCAGAGGTGAGCTTTCCCAGGTCATTTCCTAGTACCACCTCTGTGGGTAATTGTGGCATCAACCCCACTTCCACATTTCCCGACCCCGTAAATGAACCTTTGGCAACCCTGACGGCCACAGTCTTACTGGTTTTGGCTTTGTCCGAGACCAAGTGGCTTTGGACCAAGGTTATGGTGGCCCCGGAATCTCGGAGTCCCTGCACAGCTTTTCCCTCCAAGTAGATGGTCTGCCTGTGATGCTGTCGATTATCAGCATTTGCTTGGAGTGGGTTAGCTTCATGTAGTACCTCCCACTGTTCTATAGTAGTGACGGGAACTGCAGAACCATAAGTGGCGGGTGTCTCGTCCTGGTAGTGATGTGCCGCTGCTCTCGGTGGTGGTGGTGGACCTGGTCAGATCCATGTGGATCGGTCTCT
>OW240917.1:241368-280029 GCA_933207985.1 Pelobates cultripes
AGAGATGAGAGAAGAGAGATGAGAGATGAGAGAATAGAGATGAGAGAATAGAGATGAGAGAATAGAGATGAGAGAATAGAGATGAGAGATTAGAGATGAGAGATTAGAGATGAGAGAATAGAGATGAGAGAATAGAGATGAGAGAATAGAGATGAGAGAATAGAGATGAGAGAATAGAGATGAGAGAATAGAGATGAGAGAATAGAGATGAGAGAATAGAGATGAGAGAATAGAGATGAGAGAATAGAGATGAGAGAATAGAGATGAGAGAATAGAGATGAGAGAATAGAGATGAGAGAATAGAGATTAGAGAATAGAGATTAGAGAATAGAGATAAGAGAATAGAGATTAGAGAATAGAGGATAGAGAATAGAGGATAGAGATTAGAGAATAGAGGAAAAAGAGCTAAGAGCTGAGAGAGAGAGAGAGAGAGAGAGACAAACCTAGCCACTTGTAATACTCTGGAATATATGCATAAAAAGGTTGTCTTTACTAATCCCTGTAACTTCATGTATTACCTAGATCTACACTGTGTGTTCCTGTGTGTTTACATAGAATTCGTATGCTAGCAGCCGAAAGCCGCTAGCATTCTTGTGTTTCGTTTCACCAACCTCAACCTTACTGGCTGTTCGTGAACCGAATGAGCTACCCCCTAATAGCCCACACATAAAGGGACATGTGGCGCTTATTAACATTGTTGCAATCGGTAATTAGAGACTTTCCTAGGTGGCCGTCGTTTGGCTACCGACCACGCGGCGGTTGGCCATCTTGGATCCTTTGTCTCACCAGCGGTGTTTGGTCGTCGAGCGCATGGAACTGAAAACGGCTACTTGACGGCGTGAACACCGCTGGACTTCCAGGCCGTCCGGGAGCTCCGGTCTTTCGTTATTGTGGTCTCCCATCGCTGTTCGGTACTTTTAGGCGAACGAGATGGCAAAGTATTTTGTGCGGCGTTCGGTTGTTTTAGCTTGGATCTGAGCGGTATTCCCAAGAAATGTGCGCTCAGACTCCAGCTATCTACCGAATGTCCATTCGTTTAAATAAAGTGAATATTATAAAAGTTATGGATTTAAATGTAAAATGCCGGTTCTGCTGCATGGAGGGAAAATCCACTTAATGGTGTATTCCAGTGGGAGTATCCCTCTCGTGCAGCAGTGCCTGATGGGAGAAATGCCCAGAATGTTAAGTCCCTCATGTAGTCCCCCTACTGTATTACCCCTGCTATGTCAGTAAGGAAACCCCTTGCATGGGGACTTGCATAAATACTGGAGCTGTGAATAAAAACCTCAGTTGACTCCCAGAACTGTGTTTCGTCCGGTTACTCGGGGATTTGGGATATTGCCTTACTTTTCAGCGCTTGACTGTGGATTACCTTCTTTACCAACGGAGATCGTGGAATTTAATATTGCCGCTCCGCTACAATTGGTGGCAAGCGACGGGATCCAACCTTACAGCCGAAACGCGCCGTTCGGATAAAGTGAAACTACCGAACGAGAAAGGGAATGGCAATTCGTATACAGCAGAGAACCGAACGAGAAAAGTGAATGGGGACGGATTACACTGCATTAAAAAGGCAGACACTAAAGGAACTGCTGGAAGCCAGGGGAAAGATAGCCAGCAACAAGCCGAAAGCAGTGCTGATCGCCGAGCTGATGGAGGGAGACAGAGCCCACAGCGTTACACCCCCACCAGCCATGGGTGAAACTCTATACCAAAAGGAGATGAGAACCAGGATGGAGTTTCTACCACAGCCAGTACCCTTGGAGATATTGACCGTACTGATGGCGGATGTGCAGGAGTACGTGATGGCACACAGTCCGCAGGAGACACCATCCAGGGCAGAATCCATTACTGCCGCCGTATACAGCTAGGTAAAACCCAAAATCCCATATCATGCCTTTAAAATGTTTTCTGAGGAGAAGGATGAGATTGACGGATATTTACAAGATTTTGAGAGGCTGTGTGATTTACATGACTTGGAGCAGGTAGTGTGGGTACCGTTACTGGAAGGCAAGCTGTCAGGTCGGGCAGCAGAAGCTTATCGCGCTGTACCCAGAGAGGACAGCAAGGATTATACTAAGGTAAAAAGAGCCATATTAGAAAGGTATGCCATTACTCCGGAGGCATACCGGCGCAAATTCAGAGGACTGCGCAAACCGGAGAAAGATTCTCATGCCGAATGGGCTCACAAGCTGGATCAAGCATCACAGGGGTGGATACAAGCCAGCCAAGCCACCACTATGGAGGAGTTACGGCAATTGATGCTATTGGAACAAATCTTTAATGGCTTGTCTCCAGAGGCACAAGAATGGGTGAGAGACCGAAAACTACTCCGGAGGCACCCTAACTGAAGCGGCCCGATTAGCAGACCAGCATTTTGATGCAAGGAGGCATCACGGGCACCTAAATAGGAATTACCCTCGACCCACTGTGCAACACAGTGCAGTTACGCCTACAGCTCCCACGTCAACCCCCTTTAGACCAACCCAGGGGAACCAACCTCCACCCTCACGATACAATGGCAGAGCTAACATTCAATGCCATACCTGCAGGCAGTGGGGACATATGTCTCGGGAGTGCAATCAGAACCGGAGCTGACAAGCATGGAACCAAGTCCGACAGAACACGGGACCCAGGGTCGCCGCACATCATTATCAAGTAGAGCCAGCCACCCAGGAGATACTGAGCGCTCAGGCAGAAGAACCCCTGGGAATACTGCATGAAGTAATGTCGGTTCAAGCCACGGACAACCGACAACATCATCGCCAGCTGGTGACACTGGAGGGGAAAGAAGTGCAGGGGCTCCGGGATTCAGGAGCCACCCTAACTTTGGTAGCCCCCTATTTGGTGCCAGGTTCAGCACACACCGGCGGATCCGTGGCGGTACGAGTTGCAGGGGGAGCAGTGTACCGACTACCATTTGAATTGGGGTGCTGGGGAGGGGATGGTAGAAGTGGGCCTGATGCAGAAGTTACCTGCGGATGTTGTTCCCTAGAATGACTTGGGCCGGATGACCTCTGCTCTTACACCCCAGGCTCCACACCAGGAAAACAACAACAAAGAGGTGTATAAATGGCGCTATAAGAGGGTGACGTATATCCCAGTGCGTCTCAAACCACACAAGTGTTATATCACCTTAAACACTTACATTAAATATGGAAAACAAGAGAGAGGTTGGCACACACAATGGATAGTTATTCAGCAATCTGTAATAAATATAACAGAACCTTCATAGGGCAACATATATGAGGAAATATTCAAATATATGTATAACAGGAAAAACTCACAATTTAGAGAGCCATATAAGTCGGCTCTCTACTATAATAGCAGGTAAGTAGTCCCAAAATGACAGGTGGCCGCAGTGGTTATGGTCCCCCAGAAAAAAAGGATGCTTCAAGTCCTTCTGGATAAAATTTCAGAAACCAAATAGTAGTTTAAAATACTTTTTTAATAAATAAAAATCAAAATAGCAGCAATAAAATTAATATTACAGGCTTAAATACCTAACATATCAGATAACAATAAAAAACAAAAAACACTACTGTTCGTGAAACTACATAGGGAATGCTGGGTTTTCCACATTGCAAGCATACGAACGCCCTCGTTCGCCTGAAAGCCACATACAGTATTATGCTTGGTTCTTACAGCTAAAACAAGGGTATCTACACATGCAATACATGAATAGTCTTAAGTGGCTAGTTTTGCCACAGTCCCGTAGCGTATCTAAGCTGGAAACTATTACCACGAGAAGTGAGCTACGCCGCCATTGAAAAAGAATGCCTGGCTGTGGTGTGGGACCTTAAAAAGTTGCAGCCGTATCAATATGGACAACCTTTTTCCCTGCTCACAGATCACAACCCGTTGGTGTGGCTAAACCGTGTGGCTGGAGACAATGCCAGGCTGCTGCGCTGGAGTTTGGCGCTGCAGCTTTTGACTTTACAATCCATTACCGCCCTGGGAAACAAAACGGGAACGCCAACAGGTTATCTAGACAAACTGAACTTGAAAAGTGATCTGTGGGCACTCCTCCGGACATCCCCAAGCCAATCCGTTGGGATCAGACTGTGTATGCCGGCTTGGTTCTGGGGGAGCATTGTGGCAAACCTAGCCACTTGTAATACTCTGGACTATATGCATAAAAAGGTTGTCTGTACTAATCCCTGTAACTTCATGTATAACCTAGATCTACACTGTGTGTTCCTGTGTGTTTACATAGAATTCGTATGCTAGCAGCTGAAAGCCGCTAGCATTCATGTGTTTCGTTTCACGAACAGCAACCTTACTGGCTGTTCGTGAACCGAATGAGCTACCCCCTAATAGCCCACACATTAGAGACTTTCGTAGGTGGCCATCTTTCGGCTACCGACCATGCGGCGGTCAGCCATCTTGGATCCTTTGTCTCACCAGCGGTGTTTGGTCGTCGAGCGCGTGGAACTGAAAACGGCTACTCGACGGCGCGAACACCGCTGGACTTCCAGGCCGTTTGGGAGCTCCAGTCTTTCGTTATTGTGGTCCCCCATCGGTGTTCGGTACTTTTAGGCGAACGAGATGGCAAAGTGTATTTCGTGCGGCGTTCGGTTGTTTTAACTGGGATCTGAGCGGTATTCCCACGAAATGTGCGCTCAGACCCCAGCTATCTACCGAACGTCCATTCGTTTAAATAAAGTGAATATTATAAAAGTTATAGATTTAAATGTAAAATGCCGCTTCTGCTGCACGGAGGGATAATCCACTTAACGGTGTATTCCAGTAGGAGTATCCCTCTCGTGCAGCAGTGCCTGATGGAAGAAAGGCCCAGAATGTTAAGTCCCCCATGTAGTCCCCTACTGTACTACCCCTGCTATGTCAGTAAGGAAACCCCTTGCATAAATACTGGAGCTGTGAATAAAAACCTCAGTTAACTCCCAGAACTGTGTTTCGTCCGGTTACTGGGGGATTTGGGATATTGCCTTACTTTTCAGCTTGACTGTGGATTACCTTCTTTACCAGCGGAGATCGTGGAATTTAATATTGCCGCTCCGCTACACATACACATATATATAGAAGGCGTATGCCTGTAATTGTGGGAGGGATTTAGGCCTATTTAAACCCAAGGAACCCTCACTTACCTGTCTTCGTCGGTTCCGGAAATCCCCTCCCTCCACACCCTTTTTAAATATCAATAATTCAGGGTGGGCCCTCTTTTTACAGGCCTAACCTCTCGTCGGTTTCGGCACACCTCAACCGACTCTCATTTTTAAAAACATAACTCTCCATTTTAAGTATACGCCCCTTTTTATAATCCCGTACACAAATATATATATATATATATATATATACACATACACACACACATATATATATATATATATATACACACACATCTATATATATATACATATACACACACATCTATATATATATACATATACACACACATCTATATATATATACATATACACACACACATACATATACACACATATACATATACATACATACACACACACACACACACACATATATTTTTTTATTTTATTTTTATTTCCTGGCCTTATCCATGGCAGCACAACAATGGGTAGCTCCTCCCTATTCCTAATTAGACAGGAACTAACTAAATGAAAGGTGTAAGTACCACCTCCTATCCCCTCAGTCTTTTTTTTCCTGTCCAATCCCTATGGGACATCTTTGTCTTGGAACTAAGGTAATTTTCTTTTATGGCTTACCTGAGGATTGGTTCCTCTGACCCCATGGGAGTTCAGCCTCTCTCCCTTGGGAAGTCTCCTGTACAGTACTCTGCGCAAAGGTGTCCCCCCAGGAGAAACCCCCTTAGTGACCGGGGTTCCTAAACGTGCTGCGACCCGAGGGGTAGCAAGATGATGTGCCATGGCTCTTTGCACTGCAGTGACCCTAGGGGTAGCAGTAGGCCGGCAAACATGTGGAAGATTGGGGGAGAAGGATCCACTGTGGACAACCCTAGATGCCATCTGACATGCTCTCTTTCAGCTTGCTCACGGAAGTTCTCCGGTAAGGTGCTCCTGTTTGTATTTCAGTCCCTTCCTTCGCGCTCAGGTACGCATGCGCTGGTGCTCTTGCCTTTTAGCGCGAGGTCCCCGGCATTCTACTTAAAAGAGTGCGCACGCACGGGCATTTGGATGTTCATGCGGGTGCATCACCTCATTTCCTCACTAACACGAGTAAGGCGTTCATGCCTGTTCAGGCACGCTAGTTTTTTTTCATGCGAACGCACTGCGTTTGGTATCTCGGCATGTACGAGTTGGGATTCCCTCATGACGTCAGACGCCTATTTAAAGCGCCAGGATTCAATTTTCCTCGGAATTCGTTCCTTGGATGGTGCAGATTCATACTTCAATACTCACCACTTATCCCTTACAGTTTCTTTGGATCCTTCCTTGAAGGTAAATGAGTTCTGATATTATTCCTCTTTTGGAATTTCAATTTGAGATTCTTTCAAAACTTCCAATTTTAGATGGATAAAGTATACAGGAATTCGGACTCCCCTTCTCAACACGTCCTAAAATAGGTCACAATCTAAGCAGTATAGGTAAGCCATCTTCTTCAGTTCTTCTGTTTTAAGAATGTTTAAATAAAAGAGCACAGAGTACTTATATGTATATTTATTCAGTTCTAAATGTACCAGAGCTTCAGGATATTCCAAAGGACACAATGTGAATCCTATGACAACAGAACCCTGGAGGGGAGACGTCTCTGTTCAAGCTATCAGCAGCTGCAGGCCCATCTCAACCCACACCTGACATTATGCAATACATTAAGTAATCTGTCACTCAGAGCATCTAAGGGGCTGGGAAAGCTTACAAACAATCTAGATGTTCAGAACATTAAGATTATTCTCCAGGTAACTCTGGAGAGGAGCTTATGGATACAGCTTCCCTGAGAGACCTGGCTTCTTCCTCAGAGAAGGATACACTACCAGCTCCAGACTTCCTAGAACAGGGATAGGCAACCTTCGGCAAAGCATTATAGGATGTGTAGTCCACCTGCAGTGCCGTAGGTTGCCTATCCCTGTCATAGAACCACTGGAAGTGGATATTTGATATCCAGGGTTTGTAAGGCCATTTCTCTGATCTCAGGAGAAAAAGGGCTACTTTCACGGTCCATACGTGACCTTATTAAAGAGGAGTGGTCCAGATCGGACAGGAGATCCTCTGCAAAAGGAAAATTTGATAGACTATCCATTTAAGGCCAAGGACACTGAAACATGGGATTTTGCCCCAAAGGTTGATGCAGCAGTGGTTAGACTGGCTAAATGAACCACTTTACCAGTAGATGATGCGGGGTCCTTCAAGGATCCGATGGACAGAAAGATGGAGTACAATCTTTCCAAATCATACGTAGCTACTGGTACTGGCCTACATCCTGCTGTAGCTCTCACATCAGTGACCAGAGCATTGAAAGTACAGATGGAAGAATTGGAGGATATTAAGAATGGCAAAAGCCGGCCCTCCATATTGGATAGCTTGAGAAATATGAAGCTGGCTATTGATTTATAATCTGAGGCTGCAGTTAATCTAATCAGGAACCTCTCCAGAAATATGGCTTTTTCGATCTCAGCTAGTTGAGCACTATGGCTCAGGTCATGGTCGGCTGATGCTTCCTCCAGAAACAGTCTAGGTTCCCTGCCATTCCACGGTGACATGTTATTCAGCAGAAACCTGGATGACTGCATCAAAAGAGCCGCCGAAGGTAAAAAAAACGCAGAACCCTTTCGTGCCAGAAGGGAGTATTATTCCTGTAGCAGGACCTGGGTAACCTGGCTGGTTATCCCCTTTGGTTAGAGTAGGTCAGACCCATTTCCCCAGTAACAGGACGGGACACAGTTCCAGGATACAACGTTTGACAATGTTTATTGGGCACACAGTTTTTTATGCACAGACCCATGCAGGGGATCTCCATCCAGCACAACACAAAAACACATACAGGAGGGGGCTGGGGAACAGATAACCATCTTTCGCTCTGGGAGACACTAACAGGATGCAGGGACAAGCATGAGTACACTTCACATACAGGGGAGTGAACTTTGGAGACAGCCAAGGGGGCTCTGTACATCCCCAGAATCAGAACTTTGGGACAGGGAGGGGGCTCTGTACATCCCCAGAATCAGAACTTTGGGACAGGGAGGGGGCTCTGTACATCCCCAGAATCAGTTCCATGGTGTTGCTTGGTTTAGTCCGGTGGATTCAAACTTCGCGCCTAGACCAATCATGCGAAACCAAATCGCGACAATCAGCGTTAGGGGGAGGAAGGAGTTTCGCCGCCCAATCGGAAGAGAGGGCGCAAAACTCTGCTGCACCACTCTGTGCTAGAGGAGGATGGAGGTTTCACAACCCAATCAGAAGATAGGGCACAAAACGTCTCCAATCCGCTTAAAAGGCATGAAACTTATTCACACCAATCAGCACCCAGGGACGGGAGGGGTTTCGCCACCCAGTTGGATGGAAGGGCGCGAAACCCCGTTTGAACAAGCGCTCCTCTTCGGATTGGTCGTTCACTCCCTGCGGGGACCAATCAGCGCTTTATTCAAGCCGGTCAACCAGGAGAGTGGCGCGAACCCAGTTTGAATGGGCACTCCCTCTCCCATTGGTTGGCCAGGACTTCCATGCAGCCAGCAGGAGCCCTGCGGTCGGAGACCGACTCACAACCCCAGGGACCTTCTGGGCTGGCGCGCGTCCCTCTCCTGGGCAGCCACGAGCGTAACCTTGTTGCTCCCAGGTGAGGGACTAAGAGTAGGACAAGGGAAGGGAGCAGGTAGGGTGATCCATGAGGGATCAAAGACAGCGTACACAGGCCGTTCGGGAGACGAATACTCCCCCGGTGGGCGTTCGGTAATATGAACCGGCAGCCAGCCAAGGGAAGCACACGCCGCTTTTTCCCTTGCGATCTGTGGTTTTCACACATCGTTAGTGAGGTGTTAACATTCTAAGTAAATGTTCTAACTGAGGTGCCGGGGTGGTGCGGAGTGGAGCGCCCCTGGTCGGTCAAAAGGTCTAGTGAAGGATTTTATAGGCAAAATTATAGAAGGAAGAATAGGAAAGAGGGGAAACACATCCTAGAAGGCACATCCACACGCAAAAGAAACAAGGCAATTCACAGTTTAGGCAATCCCAGCACAATTCCTTTCGAGATAGCAGATCTTATAAACAGGAAAGGAATGGGGTAGATGTTAAGACACTCCAGGCCTAAAGCAGTGAAATCGCAGTTTAGGAGAGCTTCCCCTTACAGAGATACAGGCATGACTACTTTAGAACCCCAAACTCCCGAACTAGAACCATGGGAATGCGCCTATTTCCTGAACAGCATACTTAGTAATACTCCAAACTCCCGAACAGTAATCCCACGAATCGCTGCTAATAGATGAACCGATACAGCATCCAAGCGGCTTACGTTCCCAGCAATCAGTCTCTATCCGCGTATAGTAAATCCTCCCAATCACGAGACCAAGCTCCATATTGAGGGTAAAACAAGATCTGGCTTGAATGAGGGCTACCTGCCCGTATTTATGCAGGTCTCTCACTTGGTGGACACTCCCCTAGGGGACCAAATGGGAGACTGTAACAAAGGACAGACAGGTATCAGATTAGGACATACAGTCACAATACATCCCCACAATGCATCCTGGCTTCCTCCCCTCTGCCCTGGAGATAATTGAGAAGTAATTCAATTATCTCCCAGGACAAAGGCAAATTGCCATTATGCACGTGGGGACAACAGGATAGAAATTACTGTTAAAATGTAAAGTGTTAAAACTGTTACAAGAAGTATAGACATGTAACATGCCCACAGATAGCTCAGGTGTGAGCGCACATTATTATGTGAATGGCGCTCAGACCACACGAATACAGTTTAATCGCCATGGAGCCAAAGTCATTAATTCCAAGGCATAGCTATCTGGGTCCCTTCACATAGATTGCAATATAAAACTCAAAGTCCCGAATGCTCCGCCGTTCGGTTCACGAACGGAGCTGAAGACCCGTAGGCTGGTAGCTCAGCGGTGCTTGGAAGGAAGAGTGTCCGCTTTTGGTGTACTGAAGCTGGGCAGAGCACCGCTGGCTGCCTGGGGAGCTCCATAACACCTACATTGTGGCGGAACCAGCCTCGCCACTGGGCATTGGAGAAGAATGATTGCCGGCCTCCTGCCCTGTGACTATGGCCCCATGTTGAAAGGATGGATTTTCCCCTGCAAAGACCCAAAAGGTACTTTCCCTATGTGAGCAGTGTTACCCAGATAGCTATGCCATGGAGCCCATTTGTATAAGGAAAGACTATGGGAAAGACTTTGGCTCCATGGCAATTGAACTGTATGTGTGTGCTTTGAGCGCCATTCAGTAATAATGTGCGCTCAGATCTGAGCTATCTGGGGATATGTTGAATGTACCTGTTTTGTGCAATGGCTGCACAGTTATATATTTTTATGTGTTTTATTGTCTGTGGCAAAACCGACCTCGCCACGTGTCCTTGGAGGGGGCTGCTTGCCCGCCTCTTGCCTTTGGACTATGGCCCTGCAGGTTAAACTGTTTATTTTCCCTGCAGAAAGGCTTATTCGTGTGATCTGAGTGCCATTCATCTAATAATGTGCAGTCAGATCCAAGCTATCTGGGGATATGTAGAAATGTGTGTTTTATGTACTAAATGTGCCAGTATGTAATTTTATGTCTTTTACTGTCTTTTTGTCTGCCATGTGGGTAATGGAGTTTGGCTCTGTCTTTGGAGATAATTAGATTCCTTCTCCAATTATCTCCAGGGCAGAAGGGAGGAAGCCAGGATGCATTGTGGGGACGTTTTACTTTTACTGTTTGAGCCAGGGGGAACAAAAGATACTTTTACTAACTTTTGAACCCCTGGTCTGATTCATGCCATTTTTTAATATGTTGTTCCCCTGAATGGATTGATTGTGAATATGTATTTTTATGCGAATGTGATGTATATTTTGGGAGTTATGAATGTTGTGTAAAAACTGTATTTTCCCTACCTATGATAATTGTATTTCCCTGTGTGTACAGATAATTAGTTTACAGGTAGAGGGGAGGGCTATGTGTGGGATGTAACTATTGTGTGATTGGTTAATGTACGTTACTGTGTGTGTCCCTCCCCTTCATGGGAGCACCTAATAAAAAGGGCTGCAAGCTAGCAGCCAGAGAGTTCTATTTTTACCCTCAACTTGAGTCCTGTCTCTTATTGGGGGAATCTGCTACAAGGGATTGCTATGCTAGGCATATTCCCTTGCTATAATCACTGAGCTCTTGTAAGAGCTTGTTCCTGCTTCGTTCTGAAGGGAGGTAGCTGCAGTCTGCGGTGCTTATGGCGTCTGGTGGAGTGCTTGGAGTCCTCTGGAAGCGCTAGGAGCATCTTTCAACGGAGGTACCCAGTCGGGGTGCCAGGTGATCCGTTACATTGTCTTTTGCTGCCATGTGGCTAATGGAGTTTTGCCTCTGTCCTGGAGATAATTGGATTACTTCCCCAATTATCTCCAGGATAGAAGACTCTGTGGAACTGGTTTTGGGCAGAAAAGCCATGCTGCATTTGGTCAAATAGGACTTTTCCTTAACTTTTGAACCACTGGACCAATATGTATGATTTTGACATATATTTGTATTTGGAGTATGCTGATTCTGAAATGTGATGCATACTTTTCAAGTTTTGAATAATGTGGAAAAACTGTATTTCTCCGGCTGTGATAATTAGATTAACCATTGTGTTCAGTAATCATATCACAGCCAGAGGGGAGGATTTTGTGTGGGAGTGTCTTTCTGTAATGTACGTGTGTTATTGGTTGTTATGTAAAACCCTGTGGGCAGTACTACATTTGTGGATTGGGAATAAAAGAGGCTGTATGTGCCAGTCCAGTCAGTTCCTGCTTAACCCTCAAAGTGAAGTGTCGTCTCATTATTGGGGGAGGATTTATTGTATGCTGTTCCAGTTTGACTGCTAGGAGTGTAAACCTATTCGCATGGTTTTTCCTATTCGGCTGTATACAACATTCATATGCTTGAGAGCATTCATATGCTTCTCCGGTTCGGTGGTTGTGGTGTCTGCTGCAGTGCTTGGAGTCCTCAGGAAGCGCTAGGAGCATCCTTCAACGGAGGTACCCAGTCTGGGTTCCAGGTGATCCGTTACAGACATGTGGGGGCTATGTGTAACCGCGACCACCCAGTAACAGTCAATTAAGCTGCGGTTAACCGCAGCTACTGGGTGGTCAATTGACTGCACACGCCAGCTTCCCGGTGGTCGCGTAATCGGTAGTCATTCGGGAAACAATGCGGGGAAACAAGGGGGCTGTACGGGCAAAGAAATAACCGAACAAACAGACGAATGGAGGGAGGAGAAACATAACCCAAAGACAGACGGTTCTGTCACAGTAGATTTCAATCCTGGAGAGGTGGTCAGTCTGGCAGTAGAGGAGGGAGGTCCCGTGGCACTTCCTCTTCCAAAAACTTCATGAATTTATGACGTCATTATCTCAGGGAGAAGGAGTTGTCGGAGCTAGCTTACTTCAGTTACAAATGGCATGGGAAGAATCCACAAGCGACAATTGGGTTCTAGATATCATCCGGAGAGGATATTTTCTGGAATAATTTTTATTTATTTTTTTTTAAATAAAAAAAAAACTTAAGATCCTTTCAAGTCACAAAATGGCCAGGAGACACTGAGAAAAGAATCACCCTTGAAGACTATTTTCTCATTGCAAACAGAAGGAGTTATGAGGGTTCCGGCATCCGAAAGAACTCACAGTTTCTACTAGCACCTCTTCCTAACTAGAAAATCCTCATTCTAGACCTACACAAACACTTACACATCCGCAGATTCAAGATGGAATCCTTGCAATCAATCATCAAAACAGTTTTCCCCAATCAATGGATGATGTAGATAGATCTGTTGGATGCCTATTTCCATATCCCCATTGTTCAGAAGCATCAGAAATATCTGAGGTTCGCAGTCAAAGGGGGCCATTTCTAATTCAGAGTACTACCCTTCGGACTCAGCACAGCCCCGAGGACTTTCACCAAAGTACTGGTGGATCTCATTGTAGAACTAAAAAAACAGGGCATTTCCATCTTCCATTATCTGGACGACATCCTGATTGTGGGAGACGACAAAGATATTATCCTCTCATGCCATCATCAGCCTTCTGTTCTTACAACATCACGGCTGGAAGATCAGTGTCAAGAAAAGCCATCTCTGTCCGACTCAGTCTATGACATAACTTGATAATACCATATTAAAGTGACAGTAACATATACAAATCGTGGAGTGTATCTAACACAATATATGTTAAATTATATATATATATATATATACACACACACATATATATATATATACACTCAAAAAACATTTACATATAGAAACAGCATATCTAAAATTATATATAATCTTATTAAAATACCAAAGAATTACCAAAAAAATTCAAATAATGTTCACTTCAAAAGGAAAGAAAAGGAGGACAAAGAATTAATATATCATAAACACTTCATGACTTTGTGAATATATAAATAGATATATATATATATTCATGCAACTTAAAAAGGAAAAAGAATAATGTGAAAAAGCATGTGATAGAATCAATACCTAGATAGGTGAAATAAAATAAAAAGTATGTAAATAATATATAAAAAAATATATAAAAAAGTACATTGAATAGTACAAAGAATACATTAAAAAATACATATTGAAAATATTTATAAAAATTTTTTACATAGAAAATATAGAGGGGGTGGAGTTGATTAATGATATGTTATTTTGAATGGATAATAAGTTAATAAAAAATAAAAAATATAAATTCATTTTATGCTTTACCTTATATTAAAAAATGTATTTTATTAAAAATTAGTTTTTTTTTTTAAATGACAAATTTCAAAATTGTTATTCAGGCCATGTGGAATCATAGTCTAATTCAAAAATCCACTGAATTTCGGCCTTTCCTATTTGTTCATTAAAATCTCCACCTCTCCATGTTTTCTGAATTTGTTGAATCCCTATAAAACTTACTTGTGTGGGGTCAGCCTGGTGGTATTGTGAAAAGTGTGTTGACACATTAATTTAGCATATATTGTGTTAGATACACTCCACAATTTGTATATGTTACGGTCACTTTAATATGGTATTATCAATGAATAGCTCTCTTTTCTATAGACGGGTATATCAGAAGTTCAGTACATGCACCCAGTATACAATCTTTGTCTCTATTTTAAATCGACAATATAAGCTAGTTAATTACTGGTCAATTGAGTTAAGCTTGTAATTGCATTTAAACCATGTTCAATCTACATTATATCTTAATTAATGCATTTATCAACAACCTATCAAATGTTACTTGTGCCCTATATATGCCCACAACCAACATGGTGGTTGTGAGCACGTCCTGAGGAAGCCGTTCCGCGAAACGCGTTGACGTCACGCAGGGGGAGGAGCCTACAGTACACGGAATCTGGAGCAGTATTTGGAGATTGTTACCACATAGCAACGTTCAATCACCCAGCCGAACCGGGAAAACGCCCAACAGTGCTGCCTGCCACCCTGTTATAGTGAGTAGACAGATATCTGTCATACTCACCATCGAATTTAGTAAGGGTCTAACTACCCTCTTTTTTTTTTTTTTCACACTACTCTCTATATTCCTTTTTATGTATATATGTATTTTTAATCCTGCATGTGGCAGATAATAAATCAGTCATTTTTTTCTACGTGAGTTTCTCAAGTTAATTATTGCAGAGATGATTCCCAATTTATAAACAGCTGTATATTTATATGTAAACTATCTGCACCATCATTGTGTTTTCTCTTCTCTTATATATCATCATTGATTGGAAGAACTACCATACATCTATATAGTTTGTATACTTTCTTTTTATTTGCGGTCTCCAAGTGATATTTTGCTCCACTCACTATCACATATTACTCTCTCTTTTGGTGGATTTGGGGATTACACCAGAGTGTGAAGCAATTGTTTGCAGTTAGTTAGCACCCAGATTTTTTCTTTTTCATTTAAAGAAAGCGATGAGTCTGCTCGGCTCCATGTCTTCCACAATAGGTCTGACCAGGTGGGCGCAGTGGCGAATTAGGTAATTCCAAGAGAATTTCCATCAAAGAACCTTCTCCAACCATCAGGATTTCGTTATTGGTACACAATTCCCTGATTTGGTGGCTATAAAAAAAAAATGCTTAAGCAAAGGCTTCCCTCTGGGAGAAATCTCGTGGGTAGTGGTGGCGACAGATGCCAGCCAATGGGGTTGGGGTGCCCATTGTGTTCACAACTTCGCTCAAGAAGAATGGGAATTTCCATCAAGCAACATGCATTCCAATCTGCTGGAACTCTTAGTGGTTTCAAAGGCCCTGAGACACTTCACAAGTCCAATACCAATGGGTGAAGATAAGGACAGACAATTCAACAATAGTGTCCTCTATCAACCATCAGGGTGGAACCAAGAGCCGCAGAATGATGGAAATTAAGCAACGCCTAATGTTATGGGTGCAACGACACCTGGCTGGCCTCGCAGCAATTCATCTGCGGAGTTCGTTACAAAGGACACCGACCCTCTAGCCCTAGGGAGAGATGCTCTATCCAGACCTTGGCAATTCAGCAAGGGGAATGATTTTTCCCATCCTGAGAAGAATGAGAAAAGAACTGGTGTCTCATCTTGATAGCACCCTTTTCGCCTCGCAGGCTCCGGTTTCCTCTCCTGCAAAGCCTTTGCGTGGAACCTCCATTGCAGCTTCCGAAAGTTCCATACCTCCTGTATCAAGGTCGGGTCGTCCATCACGATCCATCCTCCCTCAATCTGATGGCATGGAGATTGAAAGGGAAGGGCTGACAAATAAAGGCTTCTCATAAGCAGTGGTGAACACTATGCTCAAAGCAAGGAAACGATTTTGCCACATACTATAAAGTATGGAAAGTTTTTTCCGCCTGGGCCATTTCTAAAAACACTGACATCCAGACTCCTATGAAAGATGTCTTGGAATTTCTACAATCCGGCCTCGAAAAAGGCTTGTGTTAAAACACCTTGAAAATTCATGTTTCGGCCCTCTCAGCCTTAAGTAAACCACAAATGGGCCTTAGACTAAGACGTAGCTAGATTCCTCAAAGCGGTCCTGAAAATTAAGCCTCCAATTAAGTCGTTCGCTCCACCGTTGAACTTACCTCTGGTTCTTAGAGCACTGAAGTCTCATCTCTTTGGGCTCGATTTCTCTCCATTTTATCTCCATCAAGACTGCCTTATTGGTAGCCTTGGCTTCAGGCAGGAGGGTCTCAGAGCTTCATGCTTTGTTAGCCAGAGAACCTTTCACCATTTTCATAGTTACATAGCTGGAAAGAGACTTGTGTCCATCAAGTTCAGCCTTCCTCACCTATGTTTTTGCTGTTGATCCAAAAGAAGGCAAAACACCTAGTCTGAAGCACTTCCAATTTTGCAACAAACTAGGAAAAAAAATCCTTCTTGACCCCAAAATAACAGTCAGATGTCTCCTTGGATCAAGCAGCTATTACGCCATTGTAACGGATCGCGTGGCACCCCGACTGGGTACCTCCGTTAAAGGATGCTCCTAGCGCTTCCTGAGGACTCCAAGCACTGCAGCAGACACCACAACCACCAAACCGGAGAAGCATATGAATCCTCTCAAGCATATGAATGCTGTAGACAGTTGAATAGGAACCATACGAATAGGTTTACTCTCCTAGCAGTCAAACTGGAACAGCATACAATAAATCCTTCCCCCAATAATGAGACGACACTTCACTTTGAGGGTTAAAACAGGAACTCAAGTGCTGGCACACCCAGCCTGGTTTTTATTACAATCCACAAAACATAGTACTGCCCACAGGGTTTTGCAGAACCACCAATAAACACATTACAACACATACAATGCAAGTACAGCAGCCAATCAGACACAATGGGAAAATAGAAACACACCCAGCATATTCCTCCCCTCTGCTTAGGAGATAATGGAGTCAATTACTGTATCTACTCAATTATCTCCAAGCTGAAAAGTTACTTTTTGTACATTTTTAAAACTTTGTGAGTTAACATCGCACATACATAACACTTATATTATTTTAACCAGTATAACTTGGGAACAAACATATCCAAAATTCACTTGAATAGTGTGACGAGACCAATCTCGCCACATTGCATTGGAGAAGCCTGGTTGCTCGCCTGCTGCCTTTGGACTATGGCCCCCTTTTAAAAGACTTTATTTTTGCCTGCAGAAAAGCTGTATTCGTGCTTTTCTGCCTGGAGTTCGGTAGATTTGTTTGAATGTGTTATACCCCAGATAGGTATCCCATGGAGCCCATTCGTATGAAACTGACTGTAAAGACTTTAGCTCCATGGCGATTAAACTGTATTCGTGTGGTCTGAGCGCCATTCACTTAATAATGTGCGCTCAGACCTGAGCTATCTGGGGATATGTTACATGTCTGTGTTTTATGTAATAAATGTGACTTTATGTATTTTAAAGTGTTTTGTGTCTCTTTGCAACCATGTGCTTAATGGAGTCTTGTGTCTGTCCTGGGAGATAATTGAATTACTTATCTCCAGGATAGAAGACTCTGAAACTGGTTTGGGCCAGAAAGCCATGCTTCATTTAGTCACAAAGGACTTTTTACTAACTTTTGAACCCCTTGTCTGATTTGTGCCATTTTTGAATATGTTGTTCCCCTGAATGGATTGATTGAGAATATGTAATTTTATGTGAATGTGATGTATGGTTTTGGAGTTATGAAAGTTGGGTAGAAAGTATGTTTTAACTGTTTGTATAATTGAGTTTCCTCTCAGGATAAGGGGAGGGAATATGTGGGATGTAACTGTGATATGATTGGTTGTTTTATCCCTCCCTGTGGGTGGTCCTGTATTTGAAACACTGTAATAAAAACCAGGCTGGGTGTGCCAGCACCTCAGACCACTGCTTGACCCTCAACACAGAGCCTTGTCTCGTTCTTGGGGGGATTTATTGTATGCTGTTCCAGTTTGACTGCTAGGAGTGTAAACCTATTCGTATGGTTTTTCCTATTCGGCTGTTTACAGCATTCATATGGTTTCCTGTTCGGCAGTTTTGGTGTTCAGCAGTAGCTGTGCCTGCATCTCTGGAAAGGGGGCCGATCGCCTAAACGGTTTTTACCCCTTGTGTGCAAAACGGTCCGTTACAAATAGGTTCAGGGGTTTAACGGTTAGGTCGAAGTCCTTTGTTTTTACTTGCAAGCATGATTTTTCCTGGCAAACCAGTTCCCACTGGTTTGGCAGTGTCCCTGGGACAAAACCCTGCTAGAGAACAATGAATCCGGGGGAGGGGAAGAGGAAGTGTCCAAAAAGTTTCAGTAAGTCCATTCACTGTGCTTAAAGAGCCAGTAGCCGCACAATAAAATACAATATGCCCAAATATTGCATTCAAAAGTACAACTTTACCAGGGGCCATAGTCAGCAGGAAGGAGGCGGGCAGCCAGGCCTCTCCAATGCCAGGTGGCGAGGCGGGTTCCGCCACAGCCACTAATTAGAAATTATATCCCTGTATGTTATGTTTTTGCAAGTATTTATCCAATTGCAGGTTAAACATCTGTATAGACTCTGACAACGAAGAAATTGTTCTTCCTGCATTGAAATCAGGTACGCAGGAAAGCGAAGGTGGTAAGGATCTTTCCTCATTGGATTTGGTGAGATGTCTTCGAGTGTATATTGATAGAACCGCTCCATGGCGTTCTACCCAGAGTCTTTTGTCCTTCATAGTGGATGTAGAAAAGTCATACAGGCTCCCTGTGACGGTAGTAATCTGTATCACCGTCTAGTATTCCTTTTTTCCCCAATAGCAGAATAATCACAATAATCCACAAGGTAAAATAACGCTGGTATCGCCAAATAATCCACACATGAGCCAAAGCTTAATGCTGGAACAAGACTGATTTACTGGAAGCAACAGGCATTCAATTTATACAGTAACAGACTCCTCCTCTTGGCCAGACTAGATAATTGAGTTTCAGCAACATACTAAACTCAATTATCTGCTGGCCAGAAACATTACAATTTTCAACATTTTTAGAAATATACTTTCTACATGACATATAAATACAAGAACCACATCCATGGGTAGCTGAGGATACTGGGAGTCACATATCCAAATTGCACGAAAATCCGTTTGGTAGTTTCCGTGTCGCATCGTGTGGAAGTTTGACCGGCTCGCCATGTGGTGGTATCCGATTTAGAGTTCCATGAACTCAGTAGTAAGAGCTGGTCTCCGTTCGTGCAGAATTACACGAAAACTACCATAGATATGTTGCAGCTGGTTACATGAGAGTACTCCCCTCATTCGGTAGATTAAAACTCCCGAACGCCGGTTTGATACTATGGGTGGAAATAGGTCAGACGAGACTTCCATAACGACCGGGCGTTCGTGTGATTGCCATGCTGAAAACAGTTCCCGCTCGCCACAATTGGGAGATTTAAGATGGCCGCCATCCTTTGTTCTCGCCACGTGTTCGTATGCCGAATGGCGGCCACCTAGGAGCACTCAAGTTGGTTTCGCGATTCTGATTGCTACCCAGGGTGGTCTCAGTTCGGTAGAACGAATAAAAGTCCCGAACACAGAAATAACAACGAATACTTTTCAGTCACAACTAGCAGGGAGAGAAAGTACCGAATACATGGAGGGTGATTCTTAACACTCCCAAACCGACCATTAGCATTGGCTGCCATAATCCAAGTTTATCAAGCCTCGGAGTGCCCAGTTCCAGCGGGTCTCAAAGCTCATTCTACAAGATCCCTTTACTCCTCTTGGACGGTCGCGGCAAGAATCTCTCCTGATCTAATTTGTAAAACAGCAACTTTCAGAACAGCAACCATGTCAAAGCTGGCCAATCAGATAAAAAAAGTGTCCTTTCTGTGGAGGAACCTTGATTCCTATGTTGTATATTGTCACTTTGGTTGTAGTGCCAATACACTTTGCTTTTCATATTCTGGTATCTTTGTTCCCTCCCTTAGTTATTGCATGGATATTACCCATTGTTGTGCTGCCATGGATATGGCCAGGAAAAGGGAAAATTTATTAATACTTACCATAATTTTCTTTTCCTGGTCATAGGCCATGGCAGCACAAAGATCCGGCCTTAGGATATTGCTCGTAACAAGACTGAGGGAGGAGGGGATAGGAGGAGGTACTTATACCTTTCATTTAATCAGTTCCGGTTTAATTTTGGATATGGAGGAGCTACCCATTGTTGTGCTACCATGGCCTATGACCAGGAAAAGAAAATTACGGTAAGTATGAAAAACTTTTCAAATATATATATATATATATAAACAAACACACACACACACACACTACATATAAAACTATTAATTATACATAATTATTTGATTTTATTATATTTGAGGAACCTGCCTGACAACCCAGGCAGACAGTCCAGAGAATTTAATTGGCAAGTCCTATATTTAACCTCGTAACTTTCCAAAACACCATAAAACCTTTACATGGGGGGGTATGGTTATACTCCCTGAACACAAACATGAGAGTTTCAAAAAAGTAAAACATATCATGACGACGAAATCAGCAAAAGTGCATTTTTTGTAAAAAAAAAATGCAAAAAACAAATCTGAATGCAAACTTTGGCAAGCATTTGTGGCTAAGTGGCTACTACAAAAGACTAGACATCCTCCATTTTGAATACCCTGGGTTGTCTACTTTTTCAAACGATATGTCATGGTGGGGTTCATTTTCATTTTTGGGCTGCCATACCTTCTCAAAGGCAACATAGGCCTAGCAAACCAGTCTGGCAAATATCTGGCAATTTACAAAAATAGAAATTGGCAAATCTTATGTTTCACCATATAACTTTCCAAATCCCCATAAAACCTGTACTTGAGGGGTACTATTGTACTCGCGAGTCATTACTCTACACAAATGTGTGTTTTAGAGCAGTAAAATGTATTATACGGATAATATCATCTGTGAAATGGCAGTTTGTGGTTTAAAAAAAAAAAAAAAAAGAGTGGACATACCCCATTTTGAATACCGTGGGTTGTCTACTTTTACAATCAGTATGCCATGATGGGGTTAATTTTCATTCCTGGGCTGCCATACGGTCTCAAATGCAACATAGGCCCAGCAAACCAATCTGGCAAATTACTTGCAAACCCAGTAAGTTTCCAAAACTTAAAAATCCAGGTTTTGATCACAACTTGTATGATTGGCTCAATCCTTAAGGGGATAATGTAATCACCATATGGGCTAGTCCCAAGAAAAATAAAGTTTCGTATTTCAGTTCCTTTTGGAATTTGTGTCCTGTGTAAAGGGATCCTAACGACAGAGTCTTCGGACCGGTTTGCTGGTTGCAGGAACCCTCTAGCCCTGGGATAAGTTGCCTTTTTAAAGCTGAATCGGCAGAGGGGACAATACCTGCCTGGAAAAGGAGCTGGTCCAGTGAAAAAACTCCAGTCAAGCTGCAGCGAATGGGGCAGATGCAATTCAGGGTCCCTACAAGCAGCAAGGAAGCGGACTTGGCGGAGGTATCCAGCCGGGGTACAGGGAGCTCCGTCACAGTATGGACTTGGGATCCTAACTAATTACATTATGCGGTGGACTACCTCCGCCAAATCACGCTTCCTAGTTATCCCCGAGATACTATAAGCACTTGGCTGGGGTCTTGCCTTCTCTGCCAACTCTGGACCCAAGTAAATCCATTCGAAGGATTCCACCCAACAGTGTTCTTCTAGTATGTAAAGTACCAAACTCAGTACGGGGATAAAAGTTCAGCGGTGTTCGCAAGGTGAGTGTCCGATTTTAGTTCCATGCACTCGATGACCAAACACCGCTGCCTGCTTTCGTGCGAACAAGATGGCCGCCACCACGTGTTCTGGCATACAAACGGCGGACACCCAGACGAACAATTAGAACACTGCGGTGAGAATTGTTAGAAGGTGTCAATAGGGTTTAACAAGCATCTTGGGTGGTCTTTAGTTTGTGAGTTTGTTCGGTTCCCAAACAGTCCAGGGAAACCACACGAACAAAGTCTTTTTATGTGGCCCATAGTCCTTAGCCACAAGGCTAGCCAGCAGGCCCCTCCAGGAACAAGTGGCAGAGGCATCTTTGCCACACACTACTGATCCCAAGCCAACCAATAGTAGTATAGACTTGGGATACTAACTAATTCCATTGCAGAGCCAAAGCCAACCAATAGCAGTATGGACTTGGGATAGTAACCAATTATACTACATATAACTACACATACATATGAGGACCATATGGGAGATTTAAAGGGCAGATAGTTTGAATTGATATGGAAGTCTCCTGTATCAATGGGAAAACGATAAAACAGCAAAGGGAGGGGGAGGAGGGGGACATACAACCTGGATAATCAATACATTTAATTTAATTCCAGCCACACAATATAGAAAATCCCCACTATTTTAAACCAGACAACAAGCAATTGAAAGGTGGGAAAGCGTCTGTTACAGTGCCCCAGTGTTTTATTTCCTTATCCTACAGAGAAATCTCCCTGGGCTATTCCATTCTGTACACCACAGCGATGAATGCAGAATGAAAAGAAAAAGGAAAAGAAAAAAACAACAACTTTTAGCCTTCTAGGAGACTTTACTGACCTTGCCGTCCTCCTTCATGAGAATTTTCTCAGAAAAGTCAGCCAAGGACTGTGAAAAAAACCCATATTTGCCTTGCCTCAGAGTCATTTTCTTATTCAGTTCGGATATTTACCTAATATTTTATTTCCCCATTCTGCTATCCTTCGAGGATATTAAGTGCCGAACGCTGACCACACCCCCGGGCTCATTAAGTTCAAAGAAACCACAAGAATTCAGTGCTCTCTTTGTGTGTCCGCCATTCGTATAATCGAACGCCACGTGGTGAAGAAAACGGCGGCCATCTTGTCACACGAAAGCAGGCAGGGGGACTTAATCGTCGAGTGCCTGGAACTCTGAGGCAGCCACTCGACTGCCCGAACACCGGTGAAACCCTTCGAACGCCTGCTTCTGTTCGTGGCAAGCCAGGACAGCGCTGTTAGACAGGTTTGTTCCATTGGATCTCCCGAACAAACACTACCTATGAGCCAGGTGACCCGTTCACCTTTTTAGTCGACTAATTGCTCTCGAACTAGACCGACCGCTACCTCTGAAATTATGGAACTATTTTGGGCAAACATCTCAAGAGCAGTCGGTCAAATCTTCACCCCACTAGCGATTTGACAGTTTGTGGGATCTGAGAACTTTTAGGATATGTTGGGCGCTCAGATCCAAGCTATCTCGGGATGTGTAGACTATGGGGGTTCGGTTATGCGAAATATTACCTGGAGATAACTGAGTTTAACCCAGTTATCTCCCAGATACAGAGGAGGGATTATCCTATGTTATGGTGGAGTGTCCTGGACCTGAGAGCCAATGTCATTGGGTAATTGTTTTGTACTGCTGTCCCATCTCAGGTCCAGGGGGGAGTGCCCCTTGCATGGGGGACCTGCATAAAAGCCCAACTGTGGCAACCGTTAAACACATTGCTTTACCCCTTCATGAAGTCTTGGCTCATGTTTGGGGGATTGGGAGTTATAATTACTACAACTTCTTCTATGGTATTTCGGGAGATTCTTCACAGATATGCTCAGCCGGAGTATAGGGGATCCGTTACAAGGACAAACTAGACCTTCCTCCTTATTCTGGAGGAAATAAAATCCTTTTTCGAGACCTACTTCTAGATACTGGAGACATGGGCTGAAAAGATGACACAGCCCCTAGTCAGTCTGTAGCCAGGACATTTTAGATTTTTTCCTTCTTTTGAGTATGGATTACAGTTTTTTTTTTTTTTTCTATTTTATCCATCCAAAAGTAGCACATAAATAAAAAACACAAACCTGCACACCTAACATTACATTGATGTCTGTGCTATTTAGGTTTCTGGATCGCTCTGAAATAGTTAAAGTGCTTACTCACCTTCATGGTTTCATCGCAGATTCTGCTCTGCCCGGCAGAGATTTTCATTACTGAGGATCTCTGACAATCCAATTTATAGGGAAGCAACGAGGGGCTGCAGCACTACGCTAATCAGCATCTCCACTTTGAGATGCGTCCGTTCAATGCATCTGTAGCGTTTAGACGCCGAATGTCATACTGTAAAGATTGCAGGATCACAACAGGAAGCAACTGTGGTGGCTGTCTGAGTGAAAGCCACTAGAGGTGTCCTTGCAACTCAAGAGGGCACGGTCTATAATTTATCAGATCTATCAATAATATGGCTGAGCTGCATTACTTGCATGTACAATAAAATTGTAACAATACCTTTGGACTGATTTTAAGGGTAGCGATGTCGATCACAGGATCCACATCTTGAACTGTAGCCTCGTAGCACTCCCCATTGAACAATTTAACTCTCACTCGACTCCTGTTGGCCACCACATGAGCGTTGGTTACAATGAGACCATCAGAAGAAACGAGGAACCCTGAGCCACTGGAGATTTGCACTTCCTGCCGGGAGAATGGGTGTCTGCGGAATATGAAGCAGGAGGAGTTTCAGGATTATGCAGAATTATCACATCTGTGCTGGTGAAACAATTCTAAACATGTCAGACACTATGTACACACTGTCAGTTTTAATAAAACATGCAGCAACCCACCTTCCATG
This sequence comes from Pelobates cultripes, assembly GCA_933207985.1. Taxonomy (NCBI): domain Eukaryota; kingdom Metazoa; phylum Chordata; class Amphibia; order Anura; family Pelobatidae; genus Pelobates; species Pelobates cultripes. The sequence continues at coordinate 265,990 of OW240917.1, forward strand.
TCAATTAACAGTGATCGTCATAAAGGGGCTTGCAGCATATATGAAGCTAAAAAAGAAGGCTATTTCTGTCTTTAAAATCAGGGCTTGACAAATTTGCTTGGAATTTAGGAGCCAGCTAAAAAAGTTAGAAGCAAGTTGTTTTTTTTTTTTTTTTAACTAACAAAGTTTCATTTTCAGCAACAAAAATACAGTTCTTAAATGGATACTATAATCACCAGACCCACAACAGTTCAATGTATAGGATATAGCTTAATGGAATTTTTCTGGTGTCTACTGCCTGTCCCTGCAGGCTTTTCAGAGAAAAGGCAGTGTTTACATTACTGCCTAGTAACACCTCTACTGGCAGTCACTCATACGCCACTAGAGGTGCTTCCTGGGTCAGTGCTGCACCTACGTTCAGAGTCTTAATGCTTTGCATGGAGACGTTGAATCTGACAGTGCTGGACAAATCCCAGGTGCCAGGTCGCCATGGCGACTAGGAATTTTCTCCTGGAATTTGTGACCCAGTCAGTTCGGGAAACGAGGGAGCATGCAGTCGCCAGCAGATGGAGAGCGGAGGACGGGGCCAGTTGCCTATGGGAGGGTGGCGTAGGGGGCCTGGTCGCCTGTGGGAGAGTGGAGGAGAGGGCCGGCTTTACAGAACTGAGGCAGCTGGAGAGGGAGTGTCATGGCAAGGGTGCATCATTTGTTATTGCACTATGGAATATTGTCCTTTAATGTAATTCGCATAGTGCATTAAGGACCTGCCGGCCTGGCAGAGATGGTATTGTCAATGTCAAAGGGGGTTAATTTGATTGTATAGAGGTCAAAAGGGGTTACATCTTTTGAAGCTGGGACCCCCACAGAGGTCAGATGACAGAAGGGGTAGGGTGAATAGCATAGGAACGTGAAAATTATTTTACAATATGGATGTGAATTAACATACAATGTGACGGCAGATAAGAACCATTCGGCCCATCTAGTCCGCCTAATTTTCTAAATACTCATTAGTCCCTGGCCTTATCTTATAGTTAGGATAGCCTTATGCCTATCCCACGCATGCTTAAACTCCTTTACTGTGTTAACCTCTACAACTTCAGCTGGAAGGCTATTACATGCATCCACTACCCTCTCAGTAAAGTAATACTTCCGGATATTATTATTATTAAACCTTTGCCCCACTAATTTAAGACTATGTCCTCTCGTTGTCTCCAGTACTGCGTACAACACTCCAAGTGAGGTCTCACCAGTGTTCTGTATAATGGCATGAGCACTTCCCTCTTTCTACTGCTAATACCTCTCCCTATACAACCAAGCATTCTGCTAGCATTTCCTGCTGCTATATTACATTGTCTGCCTACCTTTAAGTCACCTGAATTAATTACCCCTAAATCTATCAAATATTCTGTACTCTGCCCTTGGGTTTTTACATCCAAGATGCATTATCTTGCACTTATCCACATTAAATGTCAGTTGCCACAGCTCTGACCATTTTTCTGGTTTACCAAAATCATTTGCCATTTGGCTTATCCCTCCTGGAACATCAACCCTGTTACATATCTTAGTATCATCAGCAAAAAGACATACCTTACCATCAAGACCTTCTGCAATATCACTAATAAAAATATTAGAGAGACGGGTCGAAGTACATATCCCTGAGGTACCCCACTGGCGACAAGCCCATGCTTCGAATATATTCAATTTACTCCAACCCTGAGTTGCCTGTCATTCAGCCAATGCCTAACCCATGGGTCATCAACCTGGTCCCTACCACCCACTAGTGGGAGTTTCCGGATTCCAGGTGGGCGGTAGGGATTTCAGAGATCGGGTAGGCGGGTGCGAGCCGGCGGTACCCGTGCGACCGGGTACCGCCGTCACCATTTTCGGCCCCGGCCCGCGTGGCAAACGGCTGTGGCCGCCACCCAAGGGGTCCATCGGGTGGCCCATGCTGTCAGGGCCACCCGATGGATGTGGATTGAGAGGGGGCCCGGTCAGCGCTGGGCGCTTTAACAGCAGGACCGGGCCCCCTGTGATTACATCACACGCTGGGAGGAAGTGACTGCACGTCACTCCTCCCAGCTAACACTGAGAGCCGCGCGGGAGGAAGACCGGGGACTCAGAGTGGGAACTCTGACTCCCATGCACCTGAGCCACCACTGGACCCCAGGGAAAGTCACCCTCCTGTACCTAAAAGGAAGGAAACAGGAGGGTGACTAAAATATTTTGTGTGTGTTTGTTTGTGTGTATGTGTCTATGTATGTATGTCGTGTGTGTGTGTGTACCTGTCTGTTTGTATGTATGTGTATGTATGTGTGTGTGCGCGTGTGTCTGTATGTATGTGTGCATGTCTGTATGTATGTGTCGTGTGTGTGTGTGCCTGTCTAGGTGTGCCTGTCTAGGTGTGCCTGTCTAGGTGTGCCTGTCTAGGTGTGCCTGTCTAGGTGTGCCTGTCTAGGTGTGCCTGTCTGTTTGTATGTATGTGTCTTTTTATGTGTGTGTGTGTGTGTGTGTATGTATGTGTGTCTGTCTGTTATAGTGGGCTATAGTAAGTGGGCTACCGAGCTAAGCCTTCCTACTGGGCATTGCTATAAGGAAGGTTACAAAATAGAAAAAAGGGATAAAAATGGTGGGGAGGGGAATTGAGGAGGGAGATGAGATGAGCTGACGCACAGATGAGAAATCCTATTATGCGCAAACAGAGAAGTGGTCTGAATATCACCCAAAGAGGAGACCTTCGTTTGTTCCTTACGAAAATCGAACCAGATATCAAATATTTAGTCTTGCAGCACCAGCCTCAAGGATCTCATTAATCACTAGTAAAGGTAATTTCAATTTACTTTGTTTTCCCAATTAAAATTTATAAAGTAAAAAATATTATAAACATGCATTATGTAGAAATAAAAAGATAAATGTACGTACGTTTTTTTTTTGTTTTTTTTTTTAAACACCCTCCTTTCTAAAAAATATTCCGCACTTGCGCGAAAACTGGTGGGCGGTAAGGAAATTTTTCCATCAAGAAAGATGCATTAGTGGGCGGTAGGTAGAAAAAGGTTGACTACCACTGGCCTTACCCTGATCTATTATTTTAGTTACCCAATCAAAAAAAAAATCAATAAGATTAGTTTGGCATGATCTCCCTGAAGTAAACCCATGTTGTCTCTGATCTTGAAATCCATGTGATTTTAGAGTTTCAACAATCCTATCCTTTAACATGGTTTCCATTACTTTCCCCACTACTGAAGTAAGGCTTACTGGCCTATAGTTGCCAGACTCCTCCCTACTACCTTTCTTGTGAATGGGCACAACATTCGCTAACGTCCAATCTTCTGAGACTACTCCTGTTAACAATGATTGGTTAAATAAATCTGTTAATGGTTTTGCTAGTATACCACTAAGCTCTTTTAATAACTTTGGGTATATTCCATCAGGTCCCTGTAGCGGAGAGCTGCTCTTACACAGCTTATCTCCACTTTAGATCCCAGTAAGGCTCAGGAACAAGTATTATAAATCCAGAAGGTAATATTTCCAGCAGGCAAAACACTCCAACAATATCCCAACCTCAATCCCAATGACTGGACGACACACAGCATCAGGAGCAGAACTGAACTTTTAATCACATGGTTTCCTTATAAAGGTTTCTCCCATGCAAGGGAGGGATTTACAATAATTGGAACAGTAGCCAATGGTACAGTAGTTACCTCCCATACATCTCCTAACCTCAGTGTGACACTTAATCCACTTATCTCTGTTACAGTTTTACCCGGTTTCTGGATGTACCCTAAAACTGTGGGGTACAAGGGTCTAAGTGGTACCCCCTGGTAGCCCTGATCTGTGTGGCTAACATACTCAAAATTCACCCAGATCGGACCAGGGGTTCGGTAGTTATGGGGGAATAAACAATTTGACCGACCGCATACGAGGTGGTAGCCGAAAAGGGTTCCATGTGTTTTGGCCCTGCGGTCGGTCTCCGTTCGGGAGGTAAAACATACATAAATCTTTGCCATCCACTATTAACGCATTCGTATGAATCCCCTTGTTCAGTACGTTGAAATCACCCAACGAGGGGCTAAGTGGCCCCTCCGTTCGGGAGTTACGAAGCTCTGGAGGTCTCAGCAGTGTTCGGTAATCGAGTGTCCGATTTGAGTTCCAGACACTCGACGACCAAACACCGCTGAGAGTTTGTGCGTAAGATGGCCGCCGCCACGTGTTCGCTTACCGAATGGCGGCCACCCAGATTTAGCAATAAAGTACAGATTGACTGCGGTTAGAGAAGTGTGAAAGCCTAATGAGGTACATTGATCTATTGATTCGGTAGTTTTCATTCATATGTTATATGAATGAAAACATATAGTTTTCATTTAGGCAGTCAGCTAGACCTTTATCCTCTTCTACATACCTTCCTTTTGTTTTTAATCTAACTAATCCTTGTTTTACTTTCCTTTTCTCATTTATGTATCTAAAAAGTTTTTATCCCTTTTTTTTTTTACTGATTGTGCTATTTTCTCTTGTTTGTGAGATTTAGAAGCTCTTATAACTTGCTTAGCCTCTTTCTGCCTAATCTTATAGATCATTCCATCTTCCTCACTCTGGTTTTTTTTTTATAATTACTAAATGCTAACTTTTTGTTTTTTACTACTTTGGCCACATCTGCGGAGTACCACAGTGGTTTCTTGATTTTTTTTTTGCTTTTACTGACAAGCCTAATGCAATTTTCTGTTGCCTTCAGCAGTGCAACTTTTAAATAATCCCATTTCTCCTGTACTCCATTTAAAATGCTTCAGGCTGACAGTTGCTCTTTTACACATATTCTAATTTTAGAAAAGTCTGTTTTTCTAAAGTCTAAAACTTTTGTTTTTGTGTGGTGTGACTCAGTCACTGTTCTTATATTAATCCACACTGACTGATGATCACTGGATCCTAAACTTTCACCTACAGTAATATCTGATACCAAATCTCCATTTGTTAACACTAAATCTAGTATGGCCTCTTTACGAGTTGGCTCCTCAACGAGTTGTTTTAGAGACAATCCCAGTAGGGAGTTTAGAATATGTGTGCTCCTGGCACAAGCAGCTACTTTGGTTTTCCAGTTCACATCAGGAAGATTAACGTCAACCATGATTATAACTTCCCCCTTCATTGTCATTTTAGCTATTTCCTCAACTAGTAGATTATCTAACTCTTCTATTTGTCCTGGGGGCTTATAATTCTACCGTAACACAAATGGACTATGTTCGCCTCACTAACTTTTATTAGGCTAGATTTTATGCTATCCTTCATATACAGGGACACCCCTCCCCCTTTCTTGCCTTCCCTGTCTTTTCTATATAAAAAGAGTATCCTGGTATTGCTATGTCCCAGTCATTTTTCTCATTATACCATGTCTCGGTAACAGCGACTAAATCTACATTATCGGTTGCCCTTATTGCCACAAGTTCATGGATCTTATTCCCTAAACTGCGAGCATTTGTAGACATGACTAAGCTTTTTTTTTTGCCGCGAAATTCAAATCCTTCAAGGAGATGCAATTGGCTCTCTGGGAAACAAGCCCTCTCACTCTGCAGGTATTCATTTATTTTTTAATTTCCTTTTATAATAACATTTTGTATACTTTGAGGTTTTTTTCTGTTAAAACATTTTGTTTTTTTAGAGCCCTTTTCCTTTCAGCCTTAAAAAAATTGTGTTTTTTCAAGGATGGATCATTCTCCCACTTCAGCTAAGTCAGCGACTATAGGTCATAGGTGAGCATTAATTTTTGTAATTTCCACATCATTGTCCAATTAAAAAGAGTGCACTAGCGGGTACAGTCTCTTGACTAATGTAATTTCAGCCCTCAAGACCGGACAGGCCCTAAATCTCCTTCCAGGAGAAGGGATAAACCGGCAGTCTGCGTTGGATGTGAATACAGACCCTTGGACAACGGCAGGCTGTGTAAAAAATGTCTTACTAGAGTTGCAGGAGAATCTGAATTCCAGCAGCATCCACAAGCATCCACCTCAGCCCAGGATATAGCCTCGTGGATTAAGCAGGCTGTGGCAGAAGGTATTGCTGAATCACAAAAAGGCAAACGTCCCAGATGTGAATATCCCCAGGTGAATGTTGATTCTTCAGATGACGATTTCGGACAGGATTCAGGTTCCTTCGACCTTGAACATATGTCTTCTAGCGATGAAGAATACTCACTGCCCACTTGACTCTAAAGCAATAGAGCGTTTGATCTCTCTGGTGAGAAGAACACTGGAATTACCTGATGAGGTGTTAGAAACCTCAGCAGCGGACAAACACTTTGAGGATCTCAGTAAATGAAAACCTTCTTTTCCGGTACACAAGTCCATTAAGGATCTCATAAGTAATGAATGGAAGACTCCAGAAAAGAGACTTTCACTGCAAAACCGTCTGCCTAAGTTATACCCCATTCATGAGGAGGACTCCAGACTTTGGACTTCCAACCCAAAAGGTTGATGCCTCAGTTATCAAGGTGGCCAAACGCTCTATCCTCCCAATAGACTGCAATGCTTCCCGGAGAGATCCTATGGAGAAAAGAATAGATGCTGACATTTCGAAATGTTTTTTGGCAGCTGGTACTGGATGTCACCCAGCTGTTTCTGTTTCGGCTATGTCCAGAGCAATGAGAGTATGGATCCAGGACATAGAAGAAGATTTGGACAAGGGTGTTGTAACGGACCGTTTTGCACACAAGGGGTAAAAACCGTTTAGGCGATCGACCCCCTTTCCAGAGATACAGGCACAGCTACTGCAGAACACCAAACTCCCGAACTGGATACAAAATAGCACTCCAACTCCCGAACGGGAACCTCCCAAATAGCTGCTAGCAGGCGAACAGGAAAAGCAGACAATCAGCTTATACTCCTGGCAATCAGTCTCTAACAGCATACAGTGAATCCCCCCAAGAACGAGACAAGGCTCCGTGTTGAGGGTCAAGCAGTGGTCTGAGGTGCTGGCACACCCAGCCTGGTTTTTATTACAGTCTTGCAAATACAGGACCGCCCACAGGGAGGTATAAAACAACCAATCACATCACAGTTACATCCCACATATTCCCTCCCCTTATCCTGAGAGGAAACTCAATTACACATACAGTTAAAACATACTTTCTACCCAACTTTCATAACTCTAAAACCATACATCACATTCACATAAAATTACATATTCACAATCAATCCATTCAGGGGAACAACATATTAAAAAATGGCATGAATCAGACCAGGGGTTCAAAAGTTAGTAAAAAGTATCTTTTGTACCCTGGCTGGCAGCATGGCTATCTGGCTCAAACAGGTTTTACAGAGCCCTCTATCCTGGACAATGGGGAAAGTAATCCAATTATCCAGGGATAGAGGCAGACTCCATTGAGCACATGGGGACACAAAGACAGTAAAACACTTTAAAATACATCAGGTAAGACACCTTACATTAAAACTATACATTTAACATATCTCCAGATAGCTCAGGTCTTAGTGCACATTATTAAGTGAATGGCGCTCAGACCACACGAATACAGTTTAATCGCCATGGAGCCAAAGTCTTTACAGTCAGTTTCATACGAATGGGCTCCATGGGATTCCTATCTGGGGTATAACACATTCAAACAAATCTACCGAACCCCAGGCAGAAAAGCATGAATGAAGCTTTTCTGCAGGTAAAAAAGAGGTCTTTTAACAGGGGGCCATAGTCCAAAGGCAGCAGGCGAGCAACCAGGCTTCTCCAATGCAATGTGGCGAGATTGGTCTCATCACAGGTGTCAAAAGGCAACATATTGCAGATTCCCTAAGAGAGGTCAGACTGGCCAGTAAATTGGCTCTTAGAAGCCTCTACGGATATAATTAAGGTTATGGCTTTCTCAGTTGCAGCCAGACGTGCCTTATGGCTCAGATCATGGGGGGCTGATATGGCCTCAAAACATAACTTATGTTCCCTTCCTTTTTCGGGAGAAGTATTGTTTGGAAAACCCCTTGAAGATGCCATTAAAAGAGCTCTGGATGTCAAGCAGGTTCTGCTTCCACAGGATAGACGTCCAAGAAGACCTCCACTAGAACGTCGTTTTTATAGAGAACACCCTTCTTATAGAGATAGTAAGGCTTATAGGCCAGGCCGTGCATACTACAGACCTACCTCCTGGAGAAGTGGTCAAACCAGCAAGTCCACCAGAGGTAAGACTAATACCTTTCCTTTCATCCTTCCAAGCAGTTCTGAAGGTTAATACGCCAAAACACCTTTGGTAGGAGGAAGACATGCATTTCCAAAAGGGTTTGGGAAGAGATCCCAGACAATTGGGTGAGATCTATAATTACGGAGGGCTATTCTCTAGAATTTATGGACATTCCCCGAGCAAGATTCATAAGGACCAGTGTTCCCTTGGATTCGATAAAAAGAGACGCTTTGATCCAGTACACTGGAGATCTTCTACAACAACGGGTGATTGTTCCTGTTCCAGAAAGTCAAAGGTTTCAGGGTTTCTATTCCCCTCTATTCCAGGTCAAGAAACCCAGAGGAAAGTGGAGACCCATTCTGGATTTACATTAACTCAATATCCACTTGAGAATAAAAAAATTCAGGATGGAATCTCTTCTCTCTATCATACCGGCAGTTCACCAAGGAGATTGGCTAATCTCAGTAGATCTGAAAGACGCCTACTTCCATGTCCCGATAGCCTTTCATCAACAGAGGTTCCTCAGATTCTGTGTAAACAATCAACATTTCCAGTTCCAGGCTTTACCGTTCGGAATCAGTACAGTACCAAGGACCTTCTCAAAGATACTGGTGACGGTTATTGCATTGCTCAGAAGGGTATAACAATATTCCATTACCTAGACGATATCCTGGTAGTTGCTCAAACATACAAGGGTTTAATGAATCATCGACTGATGGTACTCCAGACACTAGAACGCTTTGGCTGGTTAATCAACTACCAGAAGAGTCAATTTCTGCCTGCCAGAAGGCTGGTGTTCCTGGGAGCAAAATTCGACACAGTGTCAGCAGTAGTGTCTCTGGCCCACGACAGAAAACTAAAAATATGGTCACGCATTCGAGAATTTCAAATCGAAAAAATGACTACAGCAAGAAAGAGTATGAAGATCATAGATTCCCTTTCCTCCACAATTGGCCTAGTGAGATGGGCTCAGTGGAACCTCCGCCCTTTACAAGTATACTTCCTGCAGACGTTCGACTCGGCCTCCCAGAAATGGGACATGAAGATGTCCATTCCGGATCATATAAAAAGATCCCTCAACTAGTGGCTTTCCTGGGAAAACCTACCCAAAGGTTTCCCTCTGAAGGAGGTGGACTGGATGATAATCACCACGGATGCCAGTCAAGATAGTTGGGGTGCACATCTAAAAGACCACTTTGTCCAGGAACTATGGCCCCTGCACACAAGACATCTTCCTTCCAATATAAGGGAACTAAGAGCTTCCTTTCTAGCTCTTCTACATTTCAAAGATCTCATTCAGCATCAATGGGTGAAGCTGAGAATAGACAACAGGGCAGCAGTTGCATACATCAACCATCAGGGTGGTACCAGGAGTGGAAATCACTGATGAAGGAAATCAAGCCAATCATGATTTAGGCACAGAGAAATCTAGCCGGTCTCTCGGCCTTATACCTTCCTGGGAAGGAGAATACATTGCGGATTTCCTGAGCAGACATCAAGTGAAACAGACGGAGTGGAAGCTATCCAGCTTGATCTTCCAACAACTGGTAAGGATGTGGGGGCTCCCACAGGTGAATTTAATGGCCACTGCTCAGAATACTCATCTTCCATGCTTCATGTCAAGGAGATTTCACCCACTGGCATATGCTCAAGACGCCCTTTCATCAAGATGGCCATTTCAGCTGGCATATGTATTCCCTCCGATCAAGCTCATTCCCGCCCTTCTGAAGAAAATCTCCAAGGAACGATGCAGGATAATAGCCATCATCCCGTTCTGGCCACGTCGTCCATGGTTTCCCCTCCTGAAAAGTCTGTTGATGGACGATCCATGGGAACTTCCAGTGTTTCAGGATCTTCTGTCTCAGGGACCTCTAGTACACCCAGAACCACACAAACTGCGTCTTCATGCATGGCTCTTGAAAGGCAATCCTTAAGCGAGCAGGGGTTTCCTGATGAAGTTGTTTCCACCTTGCTACGTTCCAGGAAAACTACTACATACTATAAGATATGGGGGGCCTTCGCGGATTGGCTTCATATAGATGTGATGAATTTAAAGTCACCTATTTCCCAGGTTTTGGGATTCTTACAGGCTGGGTTGGATAGAGGTTTGAGTCTGAACACACTCAAGGTTCATTGTTCTGCTGCCATGTCTGGTATCAGATGGGCTGAAGACCCCATGGTAATCCGCTTTATGAAAGCAGTTCTTAGAATTAGACCATCGCTCCGGGTGTACAAGTGTCCCTGGGATCTACCTTTGGTCTTACAGGCCTTGATGGAGCAGCCTTTCGAACCATTGGACGATATCCCTAGGTTATCCCTGATGCAAAAGACTCTACTTCTATTAGCCTTAGTTTCAGCCAGAAGGATGGAAGACTTTAGGGGTCTTTCGGTAGAAGAACCTTATACCACTTTCTACCATGACAGGGTAATTCTCTGTCCCAGACCAGAATTTCTACCTAAGGTGGTCTCTCCTCTTCACATAAATCAAGAAATTATTCTTCCAGTCTACTTTCAAAATCCGTCAAACGAGATGGAAGAAAAGTTTCACATGCTGGACCTTAAGAGGTGCCTTTTGGTATACATTCAACGGACTAAGGCTTGGAGGAAGTCTCCCCAACTTTTTGTTGTCCCTTGGGGCTCCTGTAAGGGTGAAGCAGCCTCTGTTTCTACCCTCCGTTCCTGGACGGTTTCCTCTATTTCAAGAGCTTATAAGGTCTGAGGAGTTCCAGTTCCAAAAGGTATAAGGGCACACTCTACCAGATCGATTGCTACTTTATGGGCTGCAGAGTCTGGAGTATCACCAGAGAGCATTTGTGAAGCAGCTAATTGGTCTTCTATAAGGATGTTTATTAGTCAATACAAACTTGATATTTCTTTGGATTCTAACCTGCAATTTGGTCTTTCGGTTCTAAATTCTTGTTCTTCTCAAAGCAAATAAATATTTCTGGGCATCTATTCCCTCCCTGTGGTATTTACTGCTTGGGTATTCCCCATATGTTAAATGCTGCCATGGTTAACCAGGAAAGAGGAAAATTTATTCATACTTACCGTAATTTTATTTTCCTGGCTATTATTCATGGCAGCATTTGGGTTTCCCACCCCTTTATTATGTCGGATCAGCTTGCTACTAGACTGAGGAACCTAGCATTCTGGGATCTCTTATACCTCAGGGATAATTTAAGTCTTTAATTGGTATTCCTGTCCTATTGGCTGGAGGGAGGAGCTACCAATATGTTAAATGCTGCCATGAATAATAGCCAGGAAAAGAAAATTACGGTAAGTATGAATAAATTTTCCTCTTTTTGCAAGCATTATTGGCTTCCTTATATCTTAAATAGGATGCCTCGGATTTGTCAGATTTAAATGCCCTTTTCTTATTTGTAATCTCTTGTTTTACTTCTCTACTAAGCCACATTGGTTTTAATTTGTTTCTTTTATATTTATTACCCAATGGTACATACTGAGAAATGTACCTTTCTAATATTTGTTTGAATAGTTTCCATTTATCCTCAGTGTTTTTTTCACTAAGGAGTTTATGCCAGTCGATATGTTGTAGAGCTGCCCTAATCTTATTGAAATTGGCTTTTTTAAATTATACTTTTTAGTATACCCCACTTGCTTTTGCTTTTTTGAGTTTATTTCAAAATTTACCATATTGTGATCACTATTTCCCAAATGCTGCCTGTGGCAAAACAAGCCACTTAAGAATGTATTTTCATGTGCCTGTTACTATACATTTAAAAGACTGTAAGAACCAAGGGAATATCTGTATAAGCGTGTTGTGCAAACGAGAGCATTCGTATGCTGGCGGCAATACAGCGGTTTCACAAACAGGGAATTTCACTCCTGTTCGTGAAACAAATTAGCTACCGAATGGGAGCCCACACATAGGAGGTCGTATGGCTCCCATTAAGTGTTGCAACAATGTTTCATTCCGTAATTATAAAGATTCAGGGTGGCCGCCGTTCGGCTTCCGACCACGCAGCGGTCAGCCATCTTGGATCCTTTGTTAGACCAGCGGTATTTGGTCGTCGAGCGCCTGGAACTATAATCGGCTACTCGACGGCACGAATACCGCTGGACTTCCAGGCCGTTCGGTAGTTTGGTCCCCTATGGACAATTAGCACTTTGAATGCGAATGTAAAATAACATGTGATTTGTGCGGTGTTCGGTTAGTTATGCTGGGATCTGAGCGGTAATTGCATGAAATGTGCGCTCAGACCCCAGCTATCTACCGAACGTTCATTCGTTTAAATAAGGTGAATAATGTGAAAGTTATGTATTTTTAAGTAAAATGCCGGTTCTGCTGCACGGAGGGATAATCCACTTAACTGGATATTCTAGTGGGAGTATCCCTCTCGTGCAGCAGTGTATGATGGGAGAAATGTCCGGGTTGTTAAGTTCCCCATGTAGTCCCTTACTGTACCACCCCTGGAATGTCAGTAGGGAAACCCCTTGCATGGGAAACTGCATAAATACTGTGACCTGTGATTAAAAGCTGAGTTGACTCCCAGCCTATGTGTCGTTTACTCTAGTTCTTGGGAAGGAAGGATTTATACAACGCTACCAGGTTTATTGCATGCTGTACTCATTTTGCTTGAAGGATTCTATGCTGTTCCTGTTACCCAGCGGAGATACTGTGGATTATACTACCTCTCCGCTACAGTCCCCTACTTGAATGTTGGTTAAAAGATCAACATTGCTTGTGATGACGAGATCACCTTAGATGGGGGAGGAGATTTGCCGATCGCCCTTCTTTTTCGTCGATGCATACGAACACCGGTCCGTTCGGAAGTTTGGATGATACGAATGGACTTAACCCAGATAGCCATCCCATGGAGTCATTCGTATACCGAAAGGACACTGTGAAAGACTTTGACTCCATGGCGATTGAACTGTGTGCATTGGGTCTGAGCGCTATTCGGTAGTTATGTGCGCTCAGATCCAGGCTATCTGGGGATATGTTACACAAATCCAATGTATTCAGTATTTTTATAGTTCTGTATTTTTATGCATATTTAATGTTTCATGTAAAATGGCAGTTTGCCTCTATCCTTGGAGATAATTGGATTTCTTCCCAATTATCTCCAGGATAGAGAGGAGGGATTTACTTGTATAAAGGGGAGTGCTTAAACCTAAGCCACTGTGATTGGCTACTGTGCAATATGTGTCCCAGTCTTCGGGAGTTTGGGCGGTCTACTATATAGAGCCTGTGTCTCTGTATAACGGGGAAGATCGGCTAAACGGCGGTTTAATCCATTTACGCTGTGAGTGTCATAACAGGAACCTTGTCAGTTTGTGTAGAATCCTTCCTGAACGCTCACACTGGATTCAAGGTGATTTTTACTTACAGTGTAGAGGCACAGCTTTGGGAGACTAGGTTTGCACCCAGCTATGCAAATCTTTAACCTCAAGTTTTATTGATAATGAGAATACAGATTTTATTAGTACACACAGGGGACAGGACTATTGTGGTAACTGTGTTGCCTGTAAAAATTCTAAACCTAAAATTAAGAAAATTAAAGGCTTTAAATCATTTTCAGGACAAGAAAATTTCCAAATAGAATCTTTCATCACTTGCCATTCTAAAAGTGTTGTGTATGTGCTCACGTGTCCTTGTGTTCTCCAATATGTGGACAAGACTTCTAGATGCCTGGAAACAAGGATACGTGAGTAGATTTACAACATAGAGAGGTTTTTTGAACCATAATGTGTGGCTACACTTTTTAAGGCACCACAATAGTGATCCACCGCCTTGCAGTTCTTCGGTATCCAGAATGTAAGGAGACACTGGAGGGGTGTCGGTTTGGCGTCCACGTTAAGCAAATGCAAGATCAGGTGGATATTTGAATTAGACACCTTGTCTCCAAGTGGACTCAACGTGGATTTCGAAATGG